>JAKUBF010000014.1:0-192816 GCA_030563185.1 Saturnispora sanitii | reverse complement strand
CCCTCGCACCTAGTATAACCACCCCTCGCACCTAGTATAACCACCCCTCGCACCTAGTATAACCACCCCTCGCACCTAGTATAACCACCCCTCGCACCTAGTATAACCACCCCTCGCACCTAGTATAACCACCCCTCGCACCTAGTATAACCACCCCTCGCACCTAGTATAACCACCCCTCGCACCTAGTATAACCACCCCTCGCACCTAGTATAACCACCCCTCGCACCTAGTATAACCACCCCTCGCACCTAGTATAACCACCCCTCGCACCTAGTAACCACCCCTCGCACCTAGTATAACCACCCCTCTTATGACCACCCCTATAACCACCCCAGACCACCCCCTGCCTAGTCATTAGGGGCAGGGATGAATTTCAGATACTGTTTTATGTTATAGATGCTATGTTGGTATTCAAGTGATTGGGAATTTTAATTTGGCAAGCCTGCTGACATGGCTTGGAAGATGCATTCTTCGGGGCTTGACCCCGTGCTACAATGTCTAAGCTATTTCAAGTGTAAACCATGAAGGAATTTAAGGGTTTTGTTATAAATTTCAAATTAAAATTAATAAAATCAAAATAAAATTAATTTTATTAATTAATTAATTAATTTGAAATAATTATATTTAAATTATTATAACTATTGTATAACTACTGTGTATGTATAACTACCTCTACCTCTACCTCTACCTCGCACCTCGCACCTAGTATAACAAATTGGTGTTTAAAATAGTGAGTTTTGTATGTTAACCAAAATCACGACATCTTTTCAGTTGTGAATAAAATCTCAAATACCATCGCGACATCTTTTCAGTTGTAATAAAAACTTTACTGATGTCGCGACATGTTTCCTGTTGTTTCCACAAACATTAATTAATATAATTACTTCTAATTATTATATTCAGTTTGTATTTGGTCAGCATGGGTATTTGCATATTTGCTACATGATAGTCAATAAATATTGTTTTTTCATTGTTATTTTACTATTTTGGAGCTTTTCAAAAATTAATATTGAAAAAAACAAGTTGCTCTTAAAATTTTGTCAAATTTCATTCAATTGATTAGAAATGTGGCCACTATATTGTTATATCCTAAATAAGACATTGATTAAATGATCCATAGAATGATAAATATGCTACCAAGAGATGAAACTGAAATGTAAACTATTAGCTTAGTTATCTAATTTAATTTATGCGTTTCATTCAAACTGTGATTAAACTTTATCTAGCTAATATCATTGTAAACAAAATACAATATTTATTATACTGGCCCAATATTAAGCTCTGAAATTGCCTAGATTACTAGTTATTATTAATTTTAAATTTTCCACGATTACCATAAATTACCCTATTAGGCAATTCAACCGACCGAGATTTTTTTTTCAAAACTTTCAAAAATAAAATAATTGAATTCACTTTCTCCGTCTTATTCATTTGTAACTAATCCACATTACAAAGTTTATTATTACTATTTTAAACACTAGAGCAACGTTATTTAATACTGTAGTTTATTTTATATTACAATACACATTACTAATACAAAAAATAATCTACTAACCTGTTATATTACAATCAAAAAATACAGACTCAATCATACCATGTTTTCAATTTTTCTCCTTATTTGTTTCATTATTGGCTATCAAGGAATCCTTTTGTAGGAGAACGTAAAAAAGTATTTTAATATTGTAGGACAGGGAAATAGTATTTTAATTCAAGTTTTATTATGATCAATCTGTTAATTAAGTTCACTGGCTTTATATTATTTTCTGCAATTAACAATGAACCATATTATATTTTCCAAACAATATATTTGAACTTTTTGAAAAAGTCAAGTAACCAACATCATCTACAATTATAAATAAAATTTTATAGATGTAGTTAAGGAAATTTTAATAATAATAGTTAATTAAAAATAAAATGTCATTGAAAATAAAGTTATATGCTAAAGGAAACCCATTTGCATGTTTTAACGCTATTAATTAGTGTAGCAGCGTCATTTACTTTTTTATATTATTAATATAAAAAGTGTGGCTTTCAGAAAAAATTTAAACCATTGGTATGATTACTAAAGAAGAGCTTTCACTCAAATTTACCCCAGTAATAGTCTGTTATTAACATGTGACAAAAGATGCAGTACCAAGTACTATACTGCGTAGTTATATCAAATTTTTTTGGCAGGTTTAGAGCGTCTAACATTAATAATTTGGTTTTCTTCTTTTATGCTCAATAATACGATTATTAATGAGTATCTAAATCTGATTTGTAATACGATAATATAAAATGACATGAAATCCATCATTTCAATTTTCCATGAGATACCGACCATCACACGCTAACAATCAATAAAACCGAATTAATGTCCAAAGTCAACGTTGTAATTTATGGTACAAACGGTCTCTTATTCGAACCTGTTACCACAGCTCTTTCGAAAAATTTCATTGATGTTATCAATTTTCCAATCAGGGCAATGACTAGAGACGCATCCAATAAGAGATCAACCAAATTAATTGAATACTTTACTACGGATCCCGAAAACATTGAAACATTCAAAGCGCCATTCAAGGATGCTGACGTTTACATCAATATTTCTGGTTTTTGCAACTGGGATGCTCCATTGGAGGCAGCTCAAAAATTTAACACCCCGTTGAAGTTGTACATTGGCCCTCAATTTGGCTCAGAAATGGACAGGACAATCTATTCGAATACTCCTATTACCGCCAAGTTTGACCACACTAATTTTTGGAGAGCCAAAGGAAATTTTAAGGTTATTGATCTATTAACTTCTTTCTTTGCTATTTCTTCTTTTAATGACTTTGGACTGTTTGATTTTGACAAAGAAACCAAAGTATTAACAATTTATGGAGATGAAAATGATAAATTTGATGTTTCATTTCTCCCAGATGTATCCAATTCCATTGGCGCTATCATTAAGAAAGGTGTTGAAGAGGATTTCACAACCTTACAAGAAAGAATTAGAATTTCATCTTCCAAGATTAGTTACAAGGATGTAATTGATCAGTATGAAAAGAATCACAATACGAAGGTTATTGTCAAAACTGAACCAAGAGAGAAAATCATTAAAGAAACATTAAAAAAAGCCAATTCCGATTTCTCCTGGAACGATTTACTACTATACTTAAGAGCTATTATTGCCGCAGGCAAAGACAAGGGCAATTCTTGGGGTGTTAACGACAATGAATACGTTAACCAAGGAGAAAAAATATTTAAATGGACTAAATATTAAATTATTAAGTTCAAATAAGCCCTAGCGCGCAGTGATGCTTTATGCAAATTTAGCTTTTTATAATTATATAAGATAATAATTTTAAGTCTATAGGTAAATATTCAATCTTCAAATATTTAAAATTTCTGCTTGGCAAATTTCAGCTTATATTGTTTGAAATAATAGCAAGTCAGATTAACTCCATCATTGGATTAAATATTTGGCTTTGTGAATAATTTTACTGGTTTAAAACCCCTTTTTCTGTGATGTGTTTTCTTACTTTTTTCAATTTTTGAATTGGAGGTAATCAAAGAATTCAATTGTGTTTTCAAATTTACTAATGATTTCACACAATTTTCTACAAATCAACTTGAATGAAAGTGTTTTCAGGAAGTTTGATATCATTTAATAGATATACATTAATAAACCATCAAAATCCAACTTTGTTTATGGTGGAAAATTTGCTCATGAATAATACAATCACTGGAGTATGGCGAAATCGAAAGTCTATAATACACTGTAAATAATCATTTAAAATCATAAAATTGTTAATAATAGATGTCCTGCATATATATATTTAAAGCAAAGCAAATATCTACAATATAATAATAGACAAATCCAGTAATTATTTTATATGTAATGGTTTAATATCGGCTCCTGTACTACTGAATATATGTATTTCAAGAAAAATTATCAACAAATTGACTCCACGTTTCCCAATAACCATCGGCAGAAATCGTGTCATTATGATGAGTTGGAAAATTCCTCCAAACTTTGCTTCCATTTTTTAAGTCATATAGTGCTTTCATATGCGACGGTGGTACAACTTCATCCTTCGTGCCACTCAAGAATAAAACAGGTATGTTTTCGGGTATTTTTTGAATTTCTAAATGAGATGGCCATTTTTCAGACACCATATAATTCAACAGATCTTGACCAAGGTATCCCAATAATGGGAAAATATGAGGAACAACACTAGGTAAATCAAAGAACGTATTTTCTATGATGACAGAAAGGTCTTGGAATTTATCGTGATGATTCCCAGCCATATACAAGGCAACCGCGCCACCTAACGACCTGCCATATAAAACAATTGGCGTCTTTCCTAATATTGGGTCATTATGAATGTATTCAACAATAGTATCTGCATCTATCTTAAGACCTTTTTCATTAGCTTCACCTGTCGAATATCCATATCCTCTATACTGATAAATAAAAACATTATGGCCCAATGCATTATAAATATAATTCACAACAGGTAAGAAATGTCCAATATTACCAGCATTTGGTGATAAAACAACAATGGTCTTTCTCTTTTCAGGTTCTATATCATGAAGACAGACAAAAGCATGCAATTTCTCACCATCAGCCGTTTCAACATATTCTTCTTTGTAAGGTATTTCTGGCGATGAAACAAATTCACGTGCATTGTTAAGACCTGATGGATATATCAGCTTGCGTTGAAATGCATAGAGAGTACCCAACGCTAACGCAGTGAATGATGTAGCTGCTATTGATGCCATTCTCAGGTACTCCATTTTGTATACACAGAAGAAATTAGTGCATGAAAATCGTTGTGAATGGCTCATTCATTTAAAACATTAACCTCATTTTATAAAGTATTTATAAATACAAATTAGCAGCAAAGTAAAACCAATGATGCAAACTTGAGTAAAATATGCAAAAAATAAAACAATTATTTACAACCTTTCCTAAGAGACTGAAAATTCAAACGAATTCATTATTTCTTAATCTGTACCGTTTGTAAGTTTTGTTAATTTCTTTTTCAATGACAAACAAGTTATTACTTTTTTAATTTGCAATAGGTATAACACAACTGTTTTTCCATGTTCTTGCTTTTGAGAAGTTTGTTTTAGCGAAACACTCCTAAGAAGATTTGTTACGAGTCACAATTGTATAATGGGTAACATTAGCTCGCAAGTAATATAAAACTTTACACAATGTTATATAGATATCTATTTTGTAAGTCAGATAATAATATGCTGTACATGATTAGTCGCTTTGCATGTTTTGTAAAATCTTAAAACATGTATGACAAGTCGATTTTTATTGCTGAGCATAGGCAATTTTTTTTTCTCTTGTTGTTGAAACAACTTTTAAGTCTTATAATTTGCTGATTCATTACCTTTGTTGATGGGAAACATATCTAAGTCCAACACTAAACACTCCACAAGTGTTTATAAGGACCCTTCAAGTTTTAGAAAGTTTATTTACGATCTGATCCTCTGGGCTTTCATTGTTGTCTTTGATTGTTTTTTTAAAGAAATTAGATCAAGAGGTGGTTATAAAGTCCCTAAGAACGAGCCTATCATTTTTGTGGCTGCTCCACATGCTAACCAATTTGTTGATCCTATTGTTTTGATGTCTCAAGTTAAAGAAGTATGCGGACGAAGAGTCAGTTGTTTGATTGCCGAAAAATCACATAGAAGAAAGTTTATTGGTTTAGTTTCAAGGTCGCAGTTAGCAATCCCTGTGAAAAGAGCACAAGATAATTTAGTTTCAAAGTCTGGGTCTATCAAACTGGATGCTGACAATGAGTTAAAAATTATTGGCCAAGATACTAAATTTTTATCTGAATGTGAAGTTAAGGGTTTAATTTCTTTACCAAAATCCATTGGCACTAGTGAAATAAGCGAAATAATCTCTGATACTGAATTGATGATTAAGAGGCCATTTAAATATACAAATGAAGAAAAGGCTAAAGTCGGTAACAAATTATTAGAAGATGGCACAGACTTCAAATCAGCACCAAAGATTGATCAATCAGAAGTCTACGAACAAGTTTTTGAACATTTATCCCATGGTCATTGCCTTGGGGTTTTTTCTGAGGGTGGTTCTCATGACAGACCTGATTTATTACCATTAAAAGCAGGTGTAGCTATCATGGCATTAGGTGCAATGGATTCGCACCCTGGTCTCAATGTTAAGATTGTCCCCGTTGGTATGAACTATTTCCATGCCCACAAGTTTAGATCTAGAGCTGTTGTTGAATTTGGTAACCCTATTGAAATTTCCAAAGATCTAGTTGAAAAATATTCAAAGAATGAAACTTCAAAAGATGCAGTTAAAGAATTATTAGCCCAGATCACCAAAGGTGTTAAAGCATGTACTGTCAATTGTCCTGATTTTGAGATTCTGTCTGTTGTTCAAGCCTCTAGGAGACTTTATTCTGATAATATTTCAAGGAAATTAAGTGCTCCATCCATTGTTGAAATGAATAGACGTTTAATCCACGGTTATCTGACATTTAAAGATGAACCAAGAATTCAAGAAATTAAGAACCAGATTTTGAATTACAATGAAAACTTAAAATCCTTTAATATTCCTGATCATTTGGTTAGTGAAGCAAAGGAAAAGAACAAAATCGTTTTGCTTTGTGGTTTCATTTCTCATTTATTCCAAATGGCAATATTATCACTTTTAGCTTTGCCCGGTGCTATTTTATTTGCTCCTGTTTTTATTGCTACAAAGCGTATCAGTGAAAAGAAGAGAAGAGAAGCATTAGCTGGCTCAACTGTTAAAATCAAGGGTAATGATGTCATTGCAACATGGAAGATTTTAGTTTCAATGGGGTTCTCGCCAATCTTATACACATTTTATTCATTTGTGGGGACTTTTATAGTCTACAAACGGTATCCTAATGTTTCAAAAGTTTTTATTTTCATTTCATTTTATATTTTCTCTGCTTGTATCACATATTCAGCACTCATTTTTGGTGATAGAGGTACTGAATTAGCCAAAATGGTTAAAGCTGATTGGATCATGCTGTTTTATGAAAAAGGTTTTACTCATTTGAAGTATGAAAGAAATGAGTTGTCTATCAAAATCACTGAATTTATTAACGAATTTGGACCAAAAATTTATCCTGATTTCGATTTGTTTGAATATGAAAAGAAAATGGAAAAGAGAAAACAAAGAAAGATTCAAAAGAAATTTGAACAAGAAATGGGAACTGACGCTATTAATTCTAATTTAGATGAAGATGATCAATTAGAAGAAATGAAAACACAAGAATTACGTCAAAGAAGAGCTTCTAAAAAGAATGTTAAATTGAACATGATGAAAAACACCCCTATAATGGAGGATATTACTTTTTCTGCTTCTACCAGTGAAGTAGAAAGTGAAAGTGATAATGACGCTAGTAGCACCGATGGCACAACACGAAATGAATCTCACGAAGCTATTGTTAACTTGGTTAGAGATAAAGTCATGAAAGCCAGAGAAGAAGGTGAAGGAATCGACGATAATTAAGTTATCAATATTTAACATTTAGTATATTACTTTATTCATACATCCATAAATACACACATGTCTAATAATATTTTAAGTTTAAAACGAAGACCAATCCCAATCAACCGGCATATCGTTAAGATTATCAACGATAGTATTTCGCCTACCCTCTCTAATCTTATTATCTGTATCTGCTTCTAAATTATGATCCCGTGTAGTATGGTCCAATACATATTCTTCATATTTTAAATAACACTTTCGGCAAACCTTACTCAAATGTTTGCTTTCTTCTTCAGGTTGATCAGGATCCTCACCCCAATCAGGACCAAATACTGTGAACTTCGCATCATTATCAAGGTAAATGTAATTCAGTAGACATTCACCACAAAATATATCACCACATGATCGACAGTGATGTTTCCTTCTTGTTTCAGTTAAATAATTGAACATTCTACCACAGTTTGCACAGGAGAAACGACTTGAATCAGGCTTCCAATGGTCTCTATTAGGACCTGTATATTCTTCAGGTTTATTAGAAAACCCTAGCCCGCCACATACTTTGTCCCACACCAACTGCATTGAGGAATTTGAGGAAACAGACATTGTAGATGGCCTTGGTCCCAGTTTTGGTCTCTGAGTAAGTTCCAGAGGTCCATTTTCACTGTGTGTTTGGCGAAGCACCGCCGGCGTGTATAGAGGCTTTGAAGCCGAGTTAATCTGCTTCAAATGACGGTTAGATGGGTCTCTAAATTGGGACATTAGAATGAAGATAAATCTCAATAATATTGAAAGATTTATTGTCACCACTTGTTTCTTAATGGCGATTGATTATCCACTTTTGAAGTTGTTGCGATTAGGGCTACTCTTGACAATTGGTCTTTGCATTGCCACAGCTGCTGTTGGAGTGCGTCTCTTTTCAGTGGTCAGGTTTGAGTCCATCATTCACGAGTTTGACCCATGGTTCAATTTTCGGGCAACAAAACATCTTGTTGAAAACGGACTATACTCCTTTCTCAACTGGTTCGACGATAAGACTTGGTATCCATTAGGGAGAGTCACTGGTGGGACGTTATATCCTGGGTTAATGGTTACTGCGGCTTCGTTTTTTGAATTACTTCAACAATTGGGGTTTCCAGTTAATATCCGTGATGTCTGTGTTATGTTGGCACCTGCTTTCTCTATTTTAACTGCATTAACAACATATTTGTTTACCAAAGAGATTGCAGATTCCTTACCTTCACTTAAAAGCAAGGTTCCAACATCATTATTTGCTGCTGGATTTATCGCCATTGTTCCTGGTTATATTTCTCGTTCAGTTGCTGGGTCCTATGATAACGAAGCCATTGCAATTACTCTTTTGATGACCACTTTTTACTTTTGGATTAAAAGTCTTCGTTTAGGTTCCATCTTTTATGCTTCAATTACTGCTATTTTCTATTTTTACATGGTTTCTGCTTGGGGTGGTTACGTTTTCATCACAAATATGATTCCGTTGCACGTTTTCATTTTAATTTTAATGGGACGTTTTACAGAACAGATTTACGTTGCATACTGTACCTGGTACTCATTAGGTACATTAATGTCAATGCAAATTCCATTTGTTGGGTTCTTACCAATTAGATCTAACGATCACATGGCTGCATTCGGTGTTTTTGGCCTTTTGCAATTAGTACTTGTTGCTAATTATTTCAAGGACAATTTAAGTAAGCAAGAATTCAAGAGATTAATGATTGTTGCTGGCTCAATCATTGTTGGTTTAGGTATTGGTTTTTTGGTTTTGGCCACAAAAATTGGTTTAATTGCTCCTTGGACAGGTAGATTCTATTCATTATGGGATACAAACTATGCTAAGATTCACATTCCTATTATTGCATCCGTTTCCGAACATCAACCTACTCCATGGTCTTCATTTTACTTTGATTTGAATTTTCTTATTTGGTTATTCCCAGTTGGTGTTTACATTTGTTTCCAAGATTTATCAAACGCAGCTGTGTTTGTAATTATTTATTCAGTGTTAGGTTCATATTTTGCTGGTGTTATGGTTCGTTTAATGTTAACTTTGGCCCCTGTCGTCTGTGTTGCTGGTGCTTTAACAATTGGTAAGATTTTTGAAATTTATTTGGATTTCAGTTCCATCCAAGAAAATAAACAAAATAGAAACCTTGCAATAATTTCAAGATTAGTTGTCATTGGAACATTTGCTTTCTATTTGGTATTTTACGTTCAACATTGTGTTTGGGTCGATTCCAATGTTTATTCTTCACCATCTGTTGTTTTATCAACTACAGGTCGTAATGGTCAACCAACATTAATCGATGATTACAGAGAAGCTTACTATTGGTTAAGAATGAACACAGATGAAGATGCAAAAGTTATGGCATGGTGGGATTATGGTTATCAAATTGGTGGTATGGCCGACCGTACCACATTTGTTGATAATAATACATGGAACAACACTCACATTGCCACTGTTGGTAAAGCATTTGCTGTTAATGAAGAAAAGAGTGAAGTTATCTTAAGACATCTTGGTGTTGATTATGTTTTGGTTATATTTGGTGGGTTATTAGGTTATAGTGGTGATGATTTGAACAAGTTCCTTTGGATGATTAGAATTGCAGAGGGTATTTGGCCAGAAGATGTTACTGAAAGATCATTTTTTACTGAAAGAGGTGAATATAGAGTTGATGATTCAGCTCCTGATGCGTTAAAAGACAGTCTGATGTATAAATTGTCATTTTACAGATTTGGGGAATTATTTAATAATAGACCTGTCAATGACAGAGTGAGAAATCAAGTATTGTCACCAGAATATGCTGCTTCAATTGAATTAAACGCTCTTGAAGAAGTTTTTACCAGTGAAAATTGGATGGTGAGAATTTACAAACTCAAACCGGAAGACCCATTAGGTAGATCGTTAAAAACTGTTTCAGATTTAGAAAGAAATGAACTTTCTAAAAGACAAAAGAGAAATATTTTAAAGAAGAGACCTAGTTCTCTTGATTTAATTTAGAAAGATAAATAGATGTATATGAAAAAGTTTTAAACTATAAAGATTTTAAGAAGTGTCTTAATGAGCACTCTAGTCACGTGATTAATTTTGCATGAGAAATTGTATTTAAAATTTTTTTTTTTTTGAAAATTTTTATTTTGTGTTTTATTTTCTTCTTTCTTTCCCTATAGTTGGGCTCTTGTAATAATGAAATACGTTGTAGTCTCTGGTGGTGTAATCTCTGGTATTGGTAAGGGTGTGTTAGCATCATCTACAGGTTTATTACTTAAAACTTTGGGTTTAAGAGTCACTTCAATTAAAATTGATCCTTATTTAAATATTGATGCTGGTACTATGTCTCCATTAGAACATGGTGAATGTTTTGTTTTAGATGACGGTGGGGAAGTTGATTTGGATTTAGGTAATTATGAAAGATATCTTGGTATTTCTTTAACTAGAGATCACAATATTACCACTGGTAAAATTTACTCTGCTGTTATCGAAAAGGAAAGAAAGGGTGATTACCTTGGTAAAACTGTTCAAGTTGTTCCTCACATTACCAATGCTATTCAAGATTGGATTGAAAGAGTTTCTAGAATCCCTGTTGATGAATCTGGCGAAACCCCTGATGTTTGTATCATTGAATTAGGTGGTACCGTCGGTGATATCGAATCCGCTCCTTTTGTTGAAGCTTTAAGACAATTCCAATTCAGAGTTGGCCATGATAACTTTGCTTTGATTCACGTTTCCCTTGTCCCAGTCATTCATGGTGAACAGAAGACTAAGCCAACCCAAGCTGCCATTAAGGACTTGAGATCTTTAGGTTTAACCCCTGATATGATTGGTTGTAGATGTGCTAATTCTTTAGACCAGCCAACCATTGACAAGATTGCCATGTTCTGTCACGTTGGTCCTGAACAAGTCTTAGCTATTAGAGATGTTAACTCCACTTACCACGTTCCATTATTATTAAAGGAACAAAAGATGGTTAACTACTTGACCAAGAGATTAAACTTAGATTCATTATCCATTTCTGCTCATATGCAACAAAAGGGTACTGAATTGTTTGGTAAATGGTCTACCTTGACCAGTCAACATGACAGATCTTTTGAAAAGGTTACCATCGCTATTGTTGGTAAGTACACTAACTTACACGATTCTTACCTTTCTGTTATCAAATCTTTAGAACATTCTGCTATGAGATGTTCCAAGAGATTAGAAATTGTTTGGGTTGAATCTACTGACTTGGAACCAGAAGCAGAAACCGACAACAAGGGTAACTTCCACTCTGCTTGGCAATCCGTTTGCAAGGCTGATGGTATCTTAGTCCCTGGTGGTTTTGGTTCAAGAGGTATTGAAGGTATGATTGCTGCTGCTAAATGGGCCAGAGAAAACAAGGTTCCATACTTGGGTGTTTGTCTTGGTTTACAAATTGCTGTCATTGATTTCGTTAGAAACATTCTTGGTGTGGCTGGTGCTTCTTCTATTGAATTTGATCCATCATTGCCAGAAGATAAACAAGCTGTTGTTTACATGCCAGAAATTGACAGAGAAAGATTAGGTGGTACCATGAGATTAGGTTTAAGACCAACTGTTTTCCAAGAAGGTTCTGAGTCATCCGTCATTAGAAAGTTATACGGTGATGCTAAGGAAGTTTACGAAAGACACAGACATAGATATGAAGTTAACCCAACTTTAGTTGCTGATATTGAAGCCAAGGGTTTGAAATTCGTTGGTAAAGATGAAAACTCTGAAAGAATGGAAATTTTTGAATTAGAAGACCATCCATTCTATGTCGCAACTCAATACCACCCTGAATACATTTCTAAGGTTTTAGACCCATCAAGACCATTCCTTGGTTTAGTCGCTGCCGCTTCTGGTTGTCTGAAGGATGTTTTACAACAAGATTTAAAGAAGACTGTCAATGACTTCTAAATTAATATTATATTATATTATTGTTGTTTACACTTTGGTTATATAGAAAAAAAACAGAATATATATTTAATTTAATAATAGGTACTACGCATATGAAACAAACAAACATACTAATCAACCTCTCAGTTTTTAAAGTCAAATATAAAAAATGGAATCATTGAAATCAAATTTTAAAACTAAAAATACACTTTATATTTACATAAATTTATATGGTCTCTTTAAGCAGCGACATTGCCCAAGTCAATAACTATCTTTAAAAAGATTGAAGACAGTAATGGAATTGTGAAATTATCATCCAAATTTAAAATATCAATACCTTCTGAAAGGGCAGCGATAAACCCACAAGCCAATGCCATCGAATGTAACCCAAGTGCATTTTCATTTGGATTATATTCAAAATTATATGTATATTGAGGGTAATTTGGAGTGATATAACCGTAAAAGATATAACAAGCAACAACCCCTGTTAAAAATGCGGCAAAAGAACCAATCAATGATTTCCCTCTAGCAATTTTAGGGGAATATTTACCAAATGCTCTACCAACTGTAGAAGCAGCAGTATCTGACCATGACAACAGTAAAAGTGACATAACACCAATATCTTGTTTTTGGAAATAAAATGCAATAACAACACCTAATTGATACCAAATAACCCCATTAATCTGATTAATTTCTTTCTCTCTCATCAAAAAACCAACAACCATACAATATGCTTTATTGAAAAAATTCCAATTAAACCTAATCAAATCAAAAATGTATATTATGATACATGATAATAAAACTGGTTCCCAGCAATCTTTTGTTCTAACCCCTTGACAATGAAGGTATAAAGTGATGAAACCTAGTGAAGAATGAAGAAATTTACGGGGCACTTCATGTTTATGAATAAAACTATGAAAATTATGGTAGGGTATCTTGATTGAAGGTTTCGTAGTCGAAGTGGAAACATCTTCGTCATCAGGATATAAAGTCAAATCGGCTTCGTCTTCATCATCTGAAATCATCACAGTATTTGAAATAATGTAATCTAAATCCATAGTATCATCAAATGACGTCTCTAAGTTATCTTCATGGTTGACAGAACCAGAAGAGACCATTTTAACTTTGCTATTTTGAATAATAAAAACAGATCAAGAAAATGGAAAATTTCAAAAAAGAAAAAAAAATATTCCATTTTTCGCGTTTTTCACATGCGGATTATGGATAAGATCTAAAGTATATAAATTGAGTTATATAACAAATGTAAATGTTTTCTCTAAAGTAGATAAATGAATAAATAAAACTAGTGAATATTGTATTATATTTAGTAAAGCCTTCCTCTTTGAACGGTTCTCCTAACAACAACAGGCTTCGAACCAGGAATATTTCCTAATGGAGGAGCTGAATATGGAACCAAATGAGAAAATGATTTCCAAGCATATTCTTCAGTTGGAATGGAATTTCTTCCAACAACTAAAATGAGTTTAACATCACCAGTTGTGATTTTTGATACTAAGCCATTGGGTAAATCAGATAAATAAAGATTGATAAGCCCATTTTCTTTATCTAATGAATGAACACATCCATATGCTTCAAATTTGGTATCAATAGTATGTAAATCGGATTCTGGTAATAACAAAGGCATTTTATTACTTGAAGACATGTTTGTTATTAGCCTCTGAATAACATTTGATTTGACTGAATGTATACCAACAATTTGTGCTTCAATACACTCTGCAATATCTTCTACAGAGATTCCTTCAGAGTCAAGAACTGAAATACATGTTAAGCCTTTAAATTCTATTACACGATTTGTTGATTTAGGCCCATTGTAAAAACTAAGTTGTAATGGTGATCTTTCAATTAATGGATTAAAATTGTATTTATTTTCATCTTTGTGTAATGGACAAAGCATCTTAAAAGTCCTCGTTTTTGCTGCTGATATAGGGTTAATCGAATTACCTCTGCTTATATCATCTTCAAATGTGAATGCAGGTAAATTGACAACTTGAATATTATCAGGGAAATGTAACTCTCTTAATAAATCCAATCCTCTTGAACTTTCATTTAATATAAAAATGTGTGTGAGTTGATATGAATCAATGATAAATTTAATAATATCAACACCAAACCCCTTTGTCCAACCAGGTGAGTTTATAACAGTGGAAAGGTTAGATTTATCATGTGATATTAATTTCTTTAAATGTGAAAAATAAACAAGAGGTGAAACAGCAGGGGTATTAAAACCATAAAATTGAACATTGTGTGAATCGAATTCCAGTAGATCAGGTAGTATTGTACCAAATACTGGCCGAGATAAAGTTGATATTGATAAAGTTAATGGATAAGTAAATTCAGGTTGTCCAGGATCCATATCTAATATTTGAGTCTTTTTATTTTGAATAAGATTATTTAACATCATTTTACTCAAAGTTGATTTACCTGTACCTTTGTTACCCAATATTAATACCTTATTTGGTGAAGATTTTGAAAGTGAATTAATTGCGTTTAACCAAGACTCCGGAATGGAATTACCATAAGTGAATGGTTCCGGTTTTGTTATAATTCTAAATGTATGTTGATTAGACCCTACTGAAAATCCATTCTTTAAAGCTGGTTGAATATTCGTAATTGAAGTTAAACCTAAATCATTATTAATAATTTCAACAATGGTATTAAATTCGCCTTCTAAACAGGAGTTTTGACTTTTATCTTCATTAATTGATACTATCAAAGGCAAAGAGTTCATAATAGAAGCGTTTATGTCTAATTCATCAACCGTTATGGGTATACCATCAATTGAAACAAAACCAAAAAGAATTTTCACTTTAAATTGGCCTTTAACCATGATCATCTCATCTTTCAAAAGCCCCAAAACAGCTCTTTCCTTCTGGTAAACAATATTCACGCCAACATTGGGATAAAATTCTGATTCGTGCAATAAAAGAGGTGGTAAAGAATTCATTTGGTTTTGATCTTCATTGTAACCAAAATCTTCAGTTTCTTCGCGGGAAAAGGCCATGGGGGATTCCAAATCATCGTCTTCAAACCCCAAGTTAATTGTGAGGGGTTTTATCGCTTCAAATGCAGACTGAGGTCTCATGTTAAAAAGAGCGTCACGTGATCACAGAAGCGGCCAATCAGAATCGAGGAAAAGTGAGTAGAGCGAAGTTGAAGAAGAATATTTTTTTTTGTGGTAACACTTTGTCTTTAACTTCATCTTTTTGTTAACCATGTCTGATTACACTCTCCAAACCCCAGGTTTCGACGCTAGATTCCCACAACAAAACCAAACCAAGCACTGTTTCCAATCTTACATTGACTACCACAAGTGTGTCGCTATCAAGGGTGAAGACTTTGCCCCATGTCAAGTTTTTTTCCAAACTTTCCAATCTCTTTGCCCAACTGAATGGACCACCAACTGGGACGAACAAAGAGAAAATGGTACCTTCCCTGGTGATTTGTCCATTGAAAAGTTCAAATAAACTCCTAGTTATTTGATTAATATCCCATTTCTTCTTTCCACTTTTTATTTGATATAGAGAAAACACTTTTACATTATAATTTAAACTCTCAATAGTAAACTTATTTATGACAATTGATGAACTTTATAGCTTTAACTTTCAATTATATGTCTATTTTTTTCCCCCTTCTTAAATAAAACTGATATGTAAATAGATATCTCAAAGTCACGTGACAATGCTTACATAATCTATCCAAATTTTTCATTTTTGAAATGTTTGTTTGATTTACTCTATTCAAACGCGAGCAAACTTTTATTCTATATTAATTAACTTCAAAGGTCCCCCATGAGCACTGAAGTCAATGCTATCCAAGATTCCAAACCTGCTACTGAGGTTAATACTAATAACAGCGACTCAAGAACAGCAGCTCACACTCATATTAAAGGTCTTGGTTTAGATGACAAGGGTTATGCAAAAACTGTTGACGGTGGTTTCGTTGGTCAAATCGAAGCTAGAGAAGCCTGTGGTGTTGTTGTTGATTTGATCAAGGCAAAGAAAATGTCTGGTAGAGCCATCTTATTAGCTGGTGCCCCTGGTACTGGTAAAACAGCTCTTGCTTTAGCCGTTTCTCAAGAATTAGGTCCAAAGGTCCCTTTTTGTCCAATTGTGGGTTCTGAACTGTATTCAGTTGAAGTAAAGAAGACTGAAGCTTTAATGGAAAATTTTAGAAGAGCCATTGGTCTTAGAATTAAAGAAGTCAAGGAAGTTTATGAAGGTGAAGTTTTTGAATTAACGCCTGAAGAAGCAGAAAATCCTTTAGGTGGTTACGGTAAAACTATTAAACACGTTTTAGTTGGTCTTAAAACTTCAAAAGGTACTAAAAGTTTGAAATTAGATCCATCAATTTATGAAGCTGTTCAAAAGGAAAAAATTTCTGTTGGTGATGTTATCTACATTGAATCAAACACTGGTTCAGTTAAAAGAGTTGGTAGATCTGATGCTTATGCAACTGAATTTGATTTAGAAGCCGAAGAATACGTTCCTTTACCAAAAGGTGATGTTCATAAAAAGAAAGAAATTGTTCAAGATATTACTTTACATGATTTAGATATGGCTAATGCTAAACCACAAGGTGGTCAAGATGTTTTATCTATGATGGGTCAATTAATGAAACCAAGAAAAACTGAAATAACCGAAAAGTTAAGAACTGAAGTTAACAAAATGGTGTCTAAATATATCGATCAAGGTGTCGCTGAATTAGTCCCTGGTGTTTTATTCATTGATGAAGTTAATATGTTAGACATGGAATGTTTCACATACCTTAACAGAGCATTAGAATCTGAAATTGCACCAATTGTCATTCTCGCTTCAAATAGAGGTTTAACAGAAGTTAGAGGTTCAGGTGATGACTTAAAATCACCACATGGTATCCCAGCTGATTTAATCGATAGACTATTAATTGTTAGGACATTACCATACACTAATGATGAAATTAGACAAATTGTTTCAAAGAGAGCTAAACTTGAATCAATTGTCTTAACAGATGATGCACTTAATACCATTGGGAAAATAGCAGATTCAACATCATTAAGATATGTTTTACAATTACTTTCACCGGCTAATGTTCTTTCAAAGGTTGCTGGTAGATCCCAAGTTGAACCAATTGACATTGATGAATGCCAATTGCTTTTCTTAGATTCAAAGAGAAGTGCTCGTGTTTTAGAAGAAACAAAGGGGTATCTTTAAAACCATTTTAAATTATTTATAATTTTTTGTTTAGATATTTTTTAAAAATGATGTAACAGGGTAATAATACACACACATATAATAATATGTTAAGGAGTTATAGAAAATATATACTCTGATACAAAATTTAAATTTGAGCACATTCTTCAAGGAATTCATCTGCTGTAATCAAACTAGTTGATCCATAAACAACAACCTTCTTCTTACCACCAGTAACAGAACCTGAATTTGGATCTTTGGTATTAACTTCATTACACCAATCTTGTAAATTGGAATATTCCAAATAATTCCCACCCCCAACAACGAAAACGGTACATTCATTATACTGTGATCTTTTCGGTTGTTTTGAATGAGAACCTCTTGTAATATTTGGATCAAAATAAAGGTAATCATCAGTAACCTTCAGAGATTCTTGATTAGCTAGCTGTGGAGTGATAATAGATTCTGTAATATTGGTAATTGGTAAATGTGTCTTAGCTGGTAATAATTTTTTCAAACCATTAACTAATGTACCAAAACCTTCAGAGATCTTACCTGAACCATCCAAATTCAAAAGTTTAGAAGAAATATTTGAAAATAAATCACCTCTGTTACCTAAATATGAATTTGAATTTTGATCTTGTTCTGTTGTTGTTAATTGTAATTGATTCATTTTTGTCATTTCCTTGACCTTTTTAATATGTTTCAATGGGGATAAATCACAACCTAATTCTTCCAATTTCTTTTCACATTGATCACAATAATCCTTTGAAAGATCATTTGAAAGATAAAGAATAACATAAGTTCTTAATTTATCCATTTTATTATCACCACCATTTGATTTCAGTAAATCAGTGAATTGTTGTTCAATAGTTTTATCTTGAACATTTTGTTCAATTTCAAAAAAAGAATCAAGTGATTTACTTTGTAACTCTTTAATTAATTCACTTAAAACAGACATATGAGTATCAATTATGGCCTTTCTATGTGTTAATTCAGGTAATGCTTTAATAGCCTCTTGAATATGTTGCGTATCACCCTGATCATTAGGGTCAATGTCCTTTATTGATGAATAACCAGTTTTAGCAGTTATATCCTTTGCATCTTGTGTATATTGATTCAATTCAAATTCAACATTTTCAACTGCATCTGGGAATGGTAAACTTGCATTGGAATTCCAAAAGAAATCTTTTGGTTCAATGTCATAACGCTTAACAGCCTTTTTACCCTCACCTAAGGATTTTTCAATCATAATTGTATTTCTTTGTAAATTAAAAACATCTGAAACCATACATTGATAAATCCATGAATGGGCGAACATAGATTTTAAGTCAATATCTCTATCTAAGAGAACAAAAACAGATTTTTCTCCCGTTTGAGTTTGAGTTTGAGATTGAGATAAATGTCTGGTATTAATAACATGATCTCTTAACTTTTGATCAAGTCTTTGAGAAATTAATTCTGCAGGACCATTTTTATTAGCTCTAATGATTGGGATTGGACCCATTGTAATGATTTGAGAAAACAACCCCTGTGCTATTATTTCTACTTGTTGGTTTATTTCATCCTCTGTTGTCTTTGGAGAATTGAACTTTGAATAAATTTGTTTAGATTCTAAGGAAAAGAGATTTGGTTCAGTAACAACGAAATCAAGATATTGATCCCAGACTTGCTTGATACGATCTGCCTTACCAGTTAATGCAACCTTTTTGGCAAAGTCTTCAAGTAAAGATCTATTAAGAGAAGATGTAAAGTTGATGTAGAAATGTGAATATTGATCGTTTTCAATGTCTTTGATAATAGCAGCAACGTTTTCAACTGTTGGTTGGACAAAATAAACAGCAGGAACGTCTGTTAATGGTGCTCTTCTTTGATGGAGCAATGCGTGCATGGTCACACCCTGTTCTAACAAATCATTCACACGTAGCACAGACGAAACAATTTGTGTTGATTTGGCGTCGAGAATCAACACTTTCCAAAGCAATGTGGACTCAGTTTCGACCTTTTCTGCCAAAGAAGCAGCGTCTGTATTGAGTGCAAGCATTCTTTGCAAGCGTGCAATTTGACGCTCTCTCAATGGGACAGTAGATTCAAATAGTGACATTGATTAGTTAGTCTTATAAACAATACTGGTATTAAAGTACAAATAGATTTTTTTTTTCAACTTTTTCTGTTCTCTATACATTAAGATTTTATTCTTGTATTTAAAATGGCAAATAATAAGTTAATCAGCCATGTGGCTAAGGAAAACGATTTAGTTATTTGTATTACAAACAATTCTAAACTTAATAGAACTTTAGAACTTGTTTTAAACCGTTCTGAAAATTCCAATGTAATTTTTCATGCTTCTTCTGATGGTATTCAAAAGCTTGTGTCATTGGTACAATTAACCAAGGAAAAAGTGAAACAAGCCACACAGTTTAACAAATTCGAAGATGGTCATCTTTACGTTTACATTGATTTTAAAAATAGTGAAAATACACATGATTTATTAAAAACTTCAGGATGGGTTCTCAATGAATAAATAAACATACACATACACATACACATGTAATTAGGCAAATGTGTAAATATAATATTGAACATGAAGAACGTTATTTTCATCACGGATAAATCTACCCTTCCCAAGAAAGTTAACATCCTGGACCCATTTTTCGGCGGTTGATTTATCAGAAAGTCTGATGATTGGGTGGTTAGTAACATAACCATCTTCGAATCCCATTTCCTTCTTTTCGCCACCGGCAACTTGGGCAACTTGATCCTTGAATTGGACAACACCACTGTAATGGACTAACCCAGTTTCACCATTGGCAAATTCTAAGAATAAATCACAGTCCAAATGACCAGTGGTTGGGTCATGAGTGAAGAAAGTGATATCATCCTTACCGTGTTTAATCACAGCATCAAATGGGTAATTTTCAGGGTCAATAGACTTGACAAACCCACCATCAATTGGAACGTATTGATGGGTTTGGGTCTTGTTTGAATACACCAATTGTGGTTCTTGAGCCTTGATGTTGAAGAAGAGAACAGGCTTTAACACCGGAACAGGTTGCTTAGAGAAATCTGGGATAATTGACATTTATTAATATGATTTTACTGAATAACTCACGTATATTTAATTGGATGACATTTTTTGCATCTCAATTTTCTATGATAAATTTATATCCCACCTTTTTTTATACATACAATATTTATAATTAAATTAATACTATGAAAAGTTATGATGATCAAACTCTGATACTTTTGATACCTATATATTAAATGGAATGAATAAATACATCTTTTTTTATAAAATTTTTGAAAAATCATGTTGTTCGTTGTTCGTTCAAACACGATCTTCTAAGGCCCTAAGGGTCATCTGGTATAATAACAACATCACACTCGATTGAACCGAAGTCCAAACTAACCTTGGTCCAACCCCACCAAACAAACCTTTAATACCTTGGGATTGATAAATAGTCTTCAAACTTGATATTATAGAATTGGATTTTAACAATGGGGCACCGCTGGATTCATTTTGTGTTTGCATTCTAGTTTTTACAACATCCAATGGAGTGGTTAATACACCGGATAAACTACCTGCACATGCACCTGTCATTAATTCAGCAAAAAGAGGTAACCCCCCATCTTCATCTGGTGTTGTTATTTTAAATGCTAATTGTCTAAATTTTTCATAAAAGGTCAACTGTAAAGCTGAAAATGGTAGATCCCTCGTCAGTGTTGCTCTATAACCATAAAATAACGTTGATCCACCTTCCTTTTGGACAATAGTCTTAGCAGCGTCTATTAAACCTTTATAATTATATCCTGATTTAAAATGTGGGTTATTATACCTACCTTGCAATTGTAATCTAGCTTTCATAACTTCTGTTGGCACGTAAAATATTGAACTGGCTAAATCACCAATGAATCCCGCACCTAAGAATGCAATAGTTTCTGGACAATTGTAATCATTAATAGCTATCCTCTTAACTGTTTCATATGTGTAGAAAAAAGCTGCAGATGAGGGTAAAGACCCTAACAAGGCAGCAGAATAACCACCATAAAGACCCCGTCGAATCCCTTCTTCTTTAAATATAGTTTTGAATGCTCTTAATGTGGAATCGTATTTTGCTATGTGTGACGCCCCCTGTTGTCTAGTTTTCACCGTGTCTAAAGAATGCATGAGGGTATCACCTACAACACCACCAAACCCCCCAGCAATGGCACAGGCCAAAAGCGTTGGTTCACCTTGGTTTTTCGACGGCTGCGATTCGTTAGATTCTGGTAAGGGGGAAAATTCCCCAGTACGGTGCGGGTGTTCCGTATGAATGTTTGGAATGGCCCCAGTATTGGAAAGTAGTGGTTCATCCATCGTAGGCTGTGTCCATCAACTAGAAAATGAATGTGAGTGAATAAGTTCAAGAGATCTAACAGGATATTCAAATTTTTTTCAGCATCTCTCAAATACCTTGTAAAGTCCGGGTAAGTTTGCAATTTCAACAATATCTCCGACTAAATTGGCAGTGCCAATGAACTTCCTTTTGATTGTAGGAAAGAGTACATTTTCAACTTGATTCAATGTAGTCTCATCGCGTTCTTTGTGTGAACAAGGAATGTGAAAAAGCGCCAACTGTCTCAAAATTCCTGCTAAGCATTTTTTTTCATCACTGAAATCAACCCCAGAAATAACTTTATAGAGGAAAAGTGAAAGCTTATTCCATGGGGGAATATACCCACTAATAAACAACGGCATACTATTAAGCATCACCTTAGAATCTCTTTCTTCAATTGTGATATTGAAATATTCCAACCACATACCAGCCATATCTAAAAATCTTTCCGCTATGAGTTCATCTAATTGGTCTACATCTAAATCCGCATTGAATTGCGAGTTTTCAATGACTTCATCTATGATCAACTGTTTAATATCAATCCCACCTTCAATTTCAATCTTACCAAAATTTGCGAAATCTGCTAGTCCTATCTGATAAAACAATTCACATAAAATAGCACCATAATCAACAAGGTATAAATTAACATCATATTGTACACAACATAATCTCCTAGTGTAATCAGCAATCCCAACAAATGTATGTTTGCCAAATAATTCTGTTAGTTCATTAGAAGTCCTTGATTCAACTTCTTTACGAAGTTCCTTGATAGAATCTAATGTAACCATATTTCTTTCAACCATTTGTGTACTACTTCCCAAAATACACCCTTCTTTCACTTCATCCACAAATAAGGGCTCGTCTTCATTGGTATAAGTATCCTTGTCTGAACTTTCATTCTCATGTGATACTTTCGTGTATTGTGAAGCTTGTGATTGTGCCACTGGTTGCGACTTTAAAAACGAATTAAGAGTTGTTTGTGTAGAATCCGTTCTTACCATTTGATGTTCATATAACTTCTTAATTTGATCAAATGATTTGGCCTTTGGAGCACTAGTGAAATTTAATTTCAACTTCTTAGAAACTGGAGGCCCCATAATTTCATCACCTATTTCAGTTTTATGCGTTAAAACTTGTTGTGTCATGAATTTCCTCGTTGTATCCAATGAAGCCAACTTATTCTCAAATTCTTCACTAATATATTCAATAATTTCATCCTCATTCAAAAATCTAACTTCTCTTTTTGTAGGATGAATATTAACATCTAAATTAGCAGGCTGTATTTCCAATGAAAGATAAACAAATGGCCTATGTCCCTTGGGTAAATATGATGCATATATTGCCATGATTGATCTTCTGAGATGATCATTGACAACTAATCTATTATTTATGAAAAAAACCGGAGCAATCGATTTCTTATTATCAAAATCAGTGTTGGTGATAGAACATTGGCATTTCATCAACCCATATGACTCCATTGGTTCAATTTCAAACTCCATCAAATTATTGGCAACGTTTGAACCATATATATTTCTTATTCTATCCTTTCTATTCATTCCATTTCTTACCATAACATCAACTTGTGGTTTACCCCCCCTACCATCTTGTTTTTGACAGGAAAATCCCACGTTATTTATGTGTATGGAATATTTAGTGACGACATCAACTATTTGAGCATATTCTTCATTACCACTTTTTAATGCCCTCAACCTAGATGGCATGTTGTAAAATAAATCTTCAACAACCAAAACAGTACCATCTTTACCAGCAACTGGAGAAATACCTGCATTCCCATCTACCAATTCCCCATCTAAATAATTGGCCTTGTATGCACAAGTTGAATCCTTAGTTTTTGTAATGATATTCAATCTAGCCACATGAGATATTGACGCCAATGCTTCACCTCTAAAACCAAATGTAGCAATAGATTTCAAATCTTCAAACTCACGTAACTTCGAAGTTGTATATCTTTCACACAATATTGGCATGTCATCCCGGTTAATACCACATCCGTTATCAATAATTTGTAATAACTTCAGCCCTCCATTTTTAGTCAACACGTCGATTTGTGTGGAACCGGCATCGACTGAGTTCTCCAAAAGCTCCTTGAGTGCATTAGAGGGGGCAATGATAATTTCACCAGCGGCAATCCTGTTAACAACGTCTCTAGAAAGGGGTTTAATTCGATTTGACATGGTAAATTAATTAAAGAGGAGGAAGATTTACGCGTCAGTTTTCTAAGATGATCTTTTACCTTAAAATGGAAATTTATCTTTGTATACTGGATGAAAAATCCATTGGAATTCTTCGAGATGATTACATATGGGAGATGCTACTACGTAAAATATCCCTCAAAGAAAGACAAAGTGTATTAAACATTAAGAATGAAGAAAACCGGATGGTTAAACTTTTGAATATGTTAATTCTCGATTATGTCATGAAAAAGAGACACCCCAATGTACAAATGATCATTGGTAAGGGAAAACATGGGAAACCGTTAGATTTGCAAAAAAGATGCGGATTTAACATTTCAGATGAAGACAAAATGGTTTCATTAGCATTAGATTTAAGTGGTGGTGATATTGGGATAGATCTAGCAACCCCTGATGATATTGAAAGGTTTCAAATCACACCAGAAAGTTTCATCAATGATGAATTCAAGGATATATTTAATGAAAAGGAAAGAAATCACATTTTAGGAATGTTTGACTCGTGTCAATCGAATCAAATAAAAAATCATACATTAAGCCAATACTGGGCTTTAAAAGAAAGTTATTGCAAATATCTGGGTATTGGAATCACATACGGATTAGATCAGTTTGAATTTTTGCACAGAATTGAAGAGAAAAAGGTCAAGATAGATTTCATGAATGAAGCTGATAACGATTTTCAATTGCTTGATTCAATAAGTCTAGACGCAATTAGCGGTTACAAGCCATTCAATTCTTTATTTGCAATTGATGGAACGTCGATAATTTGCTCGGTATTCGGTCATTGCAGTCAAGCTCAAATTTACAAAGTCAACATTGCCAATATGGTTAATTTTCTAATCTAAAAAATCGACGCTTTTCAGACAATGTCATAGTTTATAAAAAGATGCCTTCAAGTGATGGTTTATTTTAGAATCTTTCATCTTGTTGGCATTCTTTTACAGAGTTATTGTACTCAGCTTTCAGCTTGCTAATCTTTTTTTTTAACGATAGTAACGAAATTATAAACTGAGCTAACTGAATTACACGATGGAAATATAAAAAGCAAATCCCTCCGTAAAGATAACATTAATGTTTATGAATATCTTTACTTTATAATTAACAAACACTTGTCAATGTTACAATTAAATTAATTGAAATATTGTTTTTTCATTGTTTCTCCTATTGTCCAATAGTTGTTCCTTATCGAGTTTTTTTAAAATGTCGATGTTTATGAGATGCCAAGGAGCTCTCAAACATGCCAATAGAAAAAGCGTGAACCTTAGACAATTCTCAACTAATTTGAAGAGACTCAATGCTGAAAAAATGACACCGCCGCAACGTCCGAAGTTGAACATTTTCCAAAAGACTCTTAAATATTTTTACCTCGGTAGTGGTTTAATTAGTGGGTCATTGACTTTAATTGTTGCCGGGATTTTTATTTATGATTACACCTCATATAAACCATTGGAAGTACCAGACCAATTGAGAATCCCATTGGAAGCAATCAATCCTCAAAAGGGTGGTCCTGAAAATTTACCAATTTTAAAAAGAAATCTAGATGACGAGGACAATGAAGAAAAGATTAAACATCAAAGTAAAGAAAAACTTGTTATTTTAGGTTCTGGATGGGGAGCAGTTGCCGTACTCTCCGAATTAAACAGGGATGATTACGATGTTACTGTTATTTCACCAAATAATTATTTTCTTTTTACACCTATGTTACCATCTGCTGCTGTGGGGACCTTGGAAATTAAATCATTGATGGAATCAATTAGAAAATTGGTGAGTTCAGTTAATGGTCATTATTTGAAGGCTTATGCTGAAAACGTTGAATTTTCGGATAAATTAATTAAGGTGAAAGATGCCAAAACAAATGAATGTTTCTATGTTCCCTATGATAAACTGATTGTTGCCGTGGGCTCTATTTCTAATTCCCATGGTGTTAAAGGTCTTGAATATACAAAACAATTAAAAAGTGCCGAAGATGCACTTACTATTAGAAAGACTATTACTAACAATTTTGAACAAGCTTGCTTACCAACAACAACAGAAGAAGAAAGAAAAAAGTTGTTATCTTTTGTAGTTTGTGGTGGTGGACCAACCGGTGTTGAAGTAGCTGCTGAAATTTTTGATTTAGTTAATGAAGATTTACCAAGGTTATATCCGATGATTTTAAGAAAGGATGTGTCCATTCACATTATCCAATCAAGATCTAACATTCTCAATACATATGACCAAACCATTTCCGAATATGCCATGAAAAGATTTCATCATGATGATATCGATTTGTTAGTCAATTCAAGAGTTCATGAAATCTTACCTGATAGAGTGATCTTTAATCAAAAAGATGAAAAGGGTAATACAGTTCAAAAGGAGATTGTATATGGGCTTTGCTTATGGTCAACAGGTGTTGGCTTAAACCCATTGACCAATCAAATGGTTAAAGATTTACAAGGTAGCCAAAATAACATGAGAGCAATTGAAACTGATTCTCATCTCAGAGTTCTGGGCACTGAGCCTGGTTCAGTTTATGCAATCGGGGATTGCTCAACTGTTCGTACTGATCTTTCTGCCCATTGTGAAGATATTATCAGAAAATATTTGGTTAAAACTAATAAAAATATAAGCAAAGATCATGCAATTGTCACTGATGATGATATACACGAATGTGAATTATCATTCAAAGAAATTGATGAACTTTGGCGTGACATTGGGAAGAAATATCCTCTTGCAAGAGAATCTTTAAATTTAGCCAAGGAATTAATCTCTGGTTACGATCAAACCAATAGAGGGTCACTTAACTTCAAACAACTTAAAATGTTATTTGAAGAGGTCAATTCTAAAGTTACCGCTTTACCAGCAACTGCTCAAAGGGCCCATCAAGAAGGTGCTTATATGGGGAAGAAACTACACAAACTTGCCAGATTTAATAGAGATTTAGAGACACACCATGAAACTTACCATGATATTGATCATCACGTGTCTAAACCATTTAGCTATAATCATATGGGATCATTAGCATATCTTGGGAATTCTGCAGTTTTTGATTTACCAGGGCATTCTTTTGTCGGTGGTCTGGTAGCCATGTACCTTTGGAGATCAATTTATTTTGCCCAAAGTGTCTCATTGCGTACAAGATTTCTTCTGTTTGTTGACTGGCTTAAGAGAGGTATTTTTGGGAGAGATATATTAGCACTTTAGATACACTATGATTTATTTTGATGAGCATTTTTGCCCCGTTATAGTTTTAAAAATTTTGCTCAGGGACCTTCTTACCCCTTCAACAACTTCTTTTTTTCCTTTTTAAAGAATTCTGTTTCTTTAAACTTCTGGTGGGTAACACAAAACCAAAAAGTCTTGAATTTACACAAAACAATAACACAAAACACAAAACAACAAAAAAAGACGCGTGATTACCCTTTAGAATCCAACAGCTAGGTTTTAATATTAAAAATGGAAGATACAAGTAACGTATCCCCATCAAAGGAAAATTTCTCTGTACCATCACCAAATCCAAGTCCAAGTCAAAGCAAGTTTAGAATGTTTAAAGGGATCTGGCCTTCTTCTAACAAAGAAGAAAATGATGATTTGTCATTACCAATTAAAGAGCAAATAAATGATGATGAAGAATATCAAGAAGAGGCTTTAGTACCAGTCAAAACTCTTGATCAAATTACTATTAATACAAAAGATACTCAACAAGAGAGCCCACCAAAATCAAGAAAAAAAGGTTTCTTTACAATGAGATCTCGTCAAAAAGATTTATCATTCTTTTTGGAAAATGAGAATCAAAAAGTTGAAAATGATCATTTAGATAGCACTGATATTCCAAATATGGTATCATCTAACAAACCCCATGTTATTAACATGAGTCCAATTTCAAAGTCTGCTGTTTTAGTAGAGCACGATTATGTTGTTGAATCGGAAAAACCAAATGAAATTTATTGTGATGAGGATGCTGAGCATACTGCAACAGAAGGGGAAGAGAAAGAAGAGGATGCAATTAAAAGGGTTTTAAATTCTGACAACGATAATATTGTTGATGAAAAGGAAGAGCAACTTGATACTAAGAAATTGTCAAATGTTTCGCTTTATGTTGGTGATTTAGATAAAAAGATAAGCGAAGTTGAATTACAAGCTTATTTTAATAAATCTCCAGGTTTGGTTAGTGTTAAAATACCTAGAAACTCATTAACGGGCGAGTCTCTTGGTTATGGGTATGTTAATATTGAAAATCAAGAATTTGCTAATGAAACAATTGAAAAATTGAATTATACTAAACTTGGTGAATCGGAAATTAGAATTATGCCATCAATCAGAGATAAGGAAAAGAGAGAAAAAACTGGAACAAATATATTCATTTCACAATTACCACCAAATTTATCAACGAGATACCTTTATGATAAATTTAAATGCCATGGGAATATCTTAAGTTGTAAATATAGTTCTGAAAAGAATACATGTTTTATCAATTTCGAAAACAAATTAGATGCAATTAAAGTTTGCAATTTGTATAATAAATCAACAATGAATGGTCAAACAATTTTGGCAAGTGTTCACATTTTAAAAAAGGATAGAATTTCTTTTCAAACTTCTAAACAAGAGTTAGAACCAAAATCCGGTATTGATAGCATTTTATCAACATCAACAGTTGAAAATAATTTAAAGGAAAAGGAATTGACACCATTTAATGTCAATTATAAAATTACTAAAGTTAATACTGGAAGTGAAACATTGGTCTATAATCAAAAAGAGGAAGAACATGAACAAAAGCCAGCTGTTAATTCTCAATTTTCAATTTTCATGAGAAATTTACCTTTATATTTTAAGGATGAATCAATTTTAAACTTAGTTGAACAATATGGCGAAGTTACTTCTGTTAAATCAAGAAATGTTCCATCCAAAAAGGGTGCATGGGCGTTAATTACTATGACAAATAATAAATCTGTTGAAAGGGCAATTTTAAATTTGAATTCAGTTGAAATTGAAGGTAAACAATTATTTGTTACTAGAGCAATCCCAAGAGAGCAAAAATCATATGCAAGAAACAACATTGAGAACCCTATAAAGAGGAGGAAAATTTTAATTGGTGGTATTAATATGCAATTGCATCGTAATACAATTGAAGAAATTTGCTCTAAATCAACAATTGTTAAATCTGTTGATATGCATTATAAAAATGGTAACAGTGGGTATGGTTATATTGAAGTTAATGAAAATAACAATGACACAAAGGAATTATTAAATAAATTAAAATCCTTGGGATTATCATGTTATAATGTTTCAATTGAATTACCAAACATTGATAAGAATTTTGAACCAACAAAATATCCTTATATTAATCCTTCCTCAAATGGTCCTGCACCATCATTAATTACCCCATTTCTGTTTCCACCAAACCAAAATTCTTATTCACCAATTTTAAACCAACTACAACCAACATTTGTGCAACAACAACAACCACTGATCGATCATGTTTCACCAATTTCTTATTCATACGTTGATCCAAATAAAATGTATCAAATTGCTGAATTAAATAATAAAGTTACATTTGATAAATACAATGCATTAACAAGAAGAGAATCATATGTTAAAAAGAGATTTTCAACAAATGTTAAAGAATTAGAAGATGAAGAAGAATTAATTATTAAAATTAATGAAATTATTTGGGAATTAGCTGTTAGATTATTTACACCAATTAGAAATAGAGCAAATAGTAAATCAAATGCTAATGAACAAAATGACGAAGTTATTAATCAAAATAAAGTTCAATCATTAACAGATCATATGATTAAATTTTGCTGGGGTAAGAACATAATTGAATTTTATCAATTTTTGAAAACTAATCAATGTGATAACAATGGTAACATTATTTTACCACCACATCCATTGATTGAGCGTCAATTAGTTCAAAGTGCAATGTACCTTGGGATTATTCCAAAGCTGTAATTAAAAGGTAGTTGTTAAATAATTTTGCTAAATAGTTAGTTTTGCTATGATATTTTTTGCTAGTTAATATAAGATTCAAGACACGATAAAAAAGGGCATCTAGCCGCTAACAGCTGCGGAAGGGACTTGTTCATTTTGTAGACTTTACTGAGCTCTTATGTTATCTTCGTAGTGGGATAATAGAAGTATGCGCTTATTTTTTTTTCTTTCAGTCATTCTTATCATAAGAACAATGCATTCTAGAATTGAGTCATAAATGAAGATCATAAAAGGGGAAGTATGTCCAACTCAACAACGTTCATATATATAAAAATACATGTATATATATCAAAAATTGGACTGCAATAGATGACTGATTGGAAACCATTTTTATCAATTGAAGCTAATTTAAGGCAATCCTTACCGAAACCATCACAAACTGACTCCAAATCTACATCAGAAGTTTTTAACGTTTCTGTTGCAGCACCAGATAGTACAAAATTTCCAATTAAGGGATTAGACATCTTATTTCAAAATGGCTTATTTCATGAAGGTGAAACTACGCAAATTAAGAATGATGAAATTATTATGGAAAAAATATGTGGATATGGACCAATTGCTGGTAATGAAAGTTTATTGGAAATAGTCAAATCATACATTAAAAAATATCATAAACCAAAGGGTGAATGGGATGTTTTGATTCAAGGTTGTTCAACTAATTCACTTGATTCAATAGTTAGAATTTTATTAAATCCGGGTGAAGATACAGTTTTAGCCGATGAAAAGAGTTACCCTGGGTTTTTAAATACAGTTGGTCCTCAAAGGGTTGAAGTTTTTCCAATTAAACTTACCAAGGGCTCCAATATTCAAGTTGATTTAAAGGATATGGATGAAAAATTAACAAATTGGTCAAGAGATCATCCGAATGTTAAAAAGCCCAAATTTTATTATTGTATGCCACATGGGCATAACCCAATGGGTATAACTATGGATTTAGAAACGAAGAAAGGTTTATTAAAAGTTTGTCAAAAACATAATTTATTAATTATTGAAGATGACGTTTTTTATCATTTAAATTATGGCGATCACATTCCATCACTTTTAGAATTAGATGAAGGAGAAGGGAGAGTCATCAGAATTGATTCATTTTCCAAGTTTTTAATGCCAGGTATTAGAATTTCACTTGTTACATGTAATTTAACATTTTGGGAAAAGCTGTACGATTTGAATTATTTTACCATTGGATCAGCTTCACCAATTGCGCAATTATTATTAGAAAATATGTTAAACTCCTGGGGTGATAAAGGTTTTGAGGATTGGATTGAACATATTATTAAAGGTTATAATGAAAAGAGGTTAAATGCAATTGAAAAGATGGAAAAATATTTTAATTCAATCCCAATTGAATTTACTAAACCAATATCTGGGATGGTTTTATGGGTTGAATTTAACAAGGCTGTAGGCAAATCATCAGAATGGTATTTATCCTTTGAAAATTCTATTTTCCAAAAAATGTTAGATGAGGGTATTAAAATTGGTACAGGTCATCCATTTTTAGTTGAAAAGGATGCCAAAGTGGCATGTTGGAGAATTAATTTTACTAGTTTATCCATTGAAGATATGAATTTGTGCTTGAAAAAGTTTAGTGAAGTTTTAGAATCAAGTTTAGAAAATGTTTGAAATGACCCTGAAAGGAACTCTCATAGGCAGACAGGCGCTCATTCATTATAATTCGTTTATAGTATAAAATAACATTTAAGTAGTATAAAATAATGTACCGCGTAGTAATACAAGAAGGTTCAATAATTAAGATAGTGAATATATTAAGCTAATCAATCCAATATTATAAGCATTCAATTTGTTGATAACGCTCATTGATATCAATTTAATTAAGCTTAACATAATTAGCAGGGAAAATCCCCTCGCTATCACCAATTCTCCCAGTCCACCAGTCATCAGTTGAATCTGATTTTTGAATGATGGTGATTTCATCACCCTTTTTGAAGGGTAAATCACCATCTTGTTCACCGGCAAAGGAGAATAAAGCAGTGGCTTTATTAGAAGCCCCCCCTTGTTTGCGACTGGACCCTGTACGAGGGTGTGAATCATAGAGATCGTCCTCCCAGTCACGTCTTCTACTACTACTGCCAACCTGACTTTGACTATAACTGCCTTGACGCTGTCTGGAGTAATAGGCTCTGGCATCGTCCCCTTCATCGTCATCATAATCGTCGTAGTTTCTACCGGAGCGTCTCCAGTTGTGGCTCCGGCTTGTACGGAAGGAAGATCCATCATCAGAGAATCTGGAGGGGATGTCATCGAAGTAATCGGAGTCATCGTCATCATCAGTGTTTCTTGAAAATGCCCTTGAGTCTAAAACTCTCATTAAAGGTGCACAAGCTGGAGGAGGAGCCACTCTACCAGAAAGGATGTAACGGGCTTTACAATTATCCCCATAAAACTTTCTGTTTGCCTCTCTTCTTTCGACAATGGCAGATCCTTCAAGGGAAACACCGGCAAAAGCCCCCTTAGTTTTAGAATAGGCGAAGATTGGGGCGATATTTTTAAGGGACCCATTAGCTGCAACTTCCCCATTTCTCCCCAATGGCCCTAAAGCCACCGAAACATTCCCACCCAAAGTCACTGAACCAAATTGCGCAAACGAATCGACTGCAGCCTGGGTGTTAAGAATGAACACGAAATCTGTCAATTCAGCCCCAACTTGCCCACCAACACCGGCACCAGCAGTGACAATCGCACTAGGAGGCGACCAAGTCCCATCTGGAAGTCTGGCTACAACGACACCGGACCCAGCTCTCCCGGAAAAGAGAAACCCAGCTTTCAAAACAGTCATCACCGCAAGACCCTTAGCATTAAGAAGAACTTCGTGTGGAATGACTTCATCGGCCCCCAAAACCTGGTTAGGCTTGATAAACGAGGCGAGGATCTTAGCAGCCTTCTTGGATTCGCTGGAAAGCGATCTAGGCACTGGATTGTTAATACCCATATTAATGAGGATAGTGGCAATATAATGTAAGAAATTTTGAAAGAGCGACAATTGTGTCTAATAAACGTACAGGTGATTTTCTCAACTATTTCACAATTTGTATGGAAACTCTAGCACACTCAATCATTAAGAGATACAACCAACAACTGGAAAATGAGGATAAGGACAATATATCAACTGCTTTAGCATCAATTTCCTCTCTTCTTAGTGATATCAACCGTTTCAATAGGATTGACAGGTCCAATTCTCAAATACTCCAAATAGAACAATCGCTTCAAGACTCACTGTTTGATTATCAATTAAAACTCAAAGCCATGCATGATAAACCGGTTAAGGAAATTGTTGACATTGTTAATGATAAAAATGACGATATAATTCACACAGGGACTGATGTTGATTTAGACACACTTCGTCAACGTCTTCTTTCATCTCATACTACCCAGTTTGACAATTTAGATACGGAAAATGCCCATCATGATTCTATCCAATCAGAAATTATAGATTCACTCCCAGCAATGGTAACTGCAATTAAAGATCAAGCTTTACTATTTCAATCTGCTTTAAAGAATGATGCTAATATATTAAAGGAAGTCACCGATAAATTCGACGTTTCACAAGGTAAGTTTTCTCAAGTAAATGAAAAGTTAAATAACTATCATAAAGAGGGGAAATTGGGATTGTGGTTTTATATTAGATTGACAGTTGGGGTATTGGTGATGTTTTTCTTTTTGTTAGTCGTCATTAGGTTGTTCTGATAAAAGAATCTAATGAATCATGCGATGGTACTTTATTACCCACAAAATGATAGCTTTTTTTGCCACTTTTCTATATATATGTTAAAATCTTCTATTTATTCATTCTAGCGTACATTGATTATTTTCATCTCTCACATCATATCAATTTCCTTCATACATGGTGTCTATAGTTAACTTTTTAAATTCTATAAATGATACATGATGGGTGAATTTGCACACATACGCTAATGCAAATGCTCGATGCTTTCAATTTTGACATCTTTAACGTAAACGTCTGATTTCCCCTCTCTTTCATAAACAACATCAAATCCTTCCTTCTTAACCTTACTCAAGTTCTTCTTGAACTGTTTCAAGAGTGTCCTTTCAATATCCTTCAAATTGTTCATTAATAAATTGAACATTTTTAATTGGCCTAATCTATAAAAATTGGCATTCTCAAATTTCCCATCTTCAACCTCTGGTCGTTTCCCCATTATATCCAACTTCCCCTTAAATCGCCCCCTTAACATTTGTTTCAATTGTGAAATCCCATTTAATACATTACCTAAGCTTAACTCTGTGGATTTTTCACCTAAGGAAAAACATTCCAACAATCCAATGGGAACTGGATGGAATCCATTAACAATGAAAACAGTACCATTTCCAGTATTACCACTTGTAGTGTAATCACCAAAACTGGACATTTCTATACCTAAAGCTTTAACTCGTTCGATTAAACTTGGTGGGACATTCAACGTTAAATGTAAAAGATCAAATTCATTATCCTCTATAGTGAACCCATACCCCATTAACAACTCTTCGTTACCCTTAGGACCATAATTGTTCCATAATGGGGTATTACTGACATTAACTTCATTCATATTTTCGGCTGGGACTCTTAATGTAAATCCAGTACAATCACCAGAATTTTTAGAAATGTTGATACCAATATTAGTAGTAGAATTAAGCAAAGAATGATAATATTGTGTTGAATTGACCTCTTCCTTTACACCGTCTTCTTCCTTATCCTCTGATTTCGTCATCGTCGTCGAACTCATTGCGGTCCACTCAACAACACTTCTCGGTTTATGATTCAGCAAATCAACTAAAGGTAACAACATAACTTCATCTTCCTTGGCCTCCTGATTGACAATCTTATAGGGGAAAGCTCTAGAAGTTACTATTAAATGGCCAAATAAGAATTCATTAAATGAAACTTTTTCCCTAACAGATTCCCAGTCATTTTTCAATTTATCAAGTTGATTATTAACTGCCCAAGCATCTAAATTAGTGCCCTTTAACATTTTTAATTGATCCTTTGACCAAGTTAATGGTGATCCAATTTCTTCCAATTTAGGTAACATTTGAAAATAAGGTTTAAATTGATGTTCTACATCAGAACGAGACCATAAACCAATTAAAGTTTTCATTAAAACCCCACTAGGGATCTCACATAATTTATAACCAAGTGTTTCATTAGCAATTTCGGGTGTTATAATACATTTTAAAGGTATACTAATGAGAGAATCAACGTGGTTATCTAAGCGAATAGCACCTAATCCTTGAGTTTCTGTTTGCACAAATGAGACATTAGACCATGTTGCACCTCGTGACTTAGACCATTCAAGTAGATCTTCTAATGACATGGGAGTATACACGCGTGGATTAACGTTTGAGTAGTACAGATCTAATGAAAAAAAAAAATTCTAGTGTGAATTTAGCATAATAAAATGAATTAATATGAAATGTTCTAAAATGAACCGCAAATGGGCAAACAAAACCAGGCAATTAGTTTAAATAATAACACACATTTGCAATATGAAATTCTACATTTTATGTTTCAAAGTCCAATTTTTTACAAGTAGTTTTTCCTACAAAATATAAAATGCATTAATAAATAGTTTTTCAATCTATAAAGCTAACCAACGATTGTCTTGTATTTTAGTCTATTAAAAATTGTATTTTAATTACTTTGCCATTTTAAATAAAAAGAAAAAACTGTCTGTATATTTGCTGAGCATGTTAAATTAATGAAACGTGGTAATAGATAAATAGTATTTGACTTGCCATTTAACAAACATAACGTAAACAGTAAGTTGAATAAAGTAGTATATCTATTATTATTGTATATTTAACTTGTCCACAACTCTTTAATAACAGACTTACACTTACACTTACTTATTAGTTTTTATTAGTTTATCCTCTTATCGTGATTTCCTTATCAGTTAAAACACGAAAAAAGGTAAACAGTTTTTTCTTTAAAAAAACGCGTCAAAAGAACACGTTTACATTAAAGAAACAGTAAAATATTAGATACTATTGGATATATATATTACACCATCACATCCATCAAAAGTACATGTACATTTGTAACGAATTATTTTATTTTTAAAAAAAAAGACATAATAACGACAATAATAATAACAACAACAACAATATTACAGCAATTTAACAAGAACAAGAACAAATTCTAATCAAGGGTGGTTGTAGTCATTTTAACCATCTTTTCCTTCCAAAGCTTAGCCATTTCCGCATCACTGACGCTCTTCCCCAATTGGTGTTCATCGATTAATTTTGTGTTAGGTGGCAATTTAGCTGCTTCAGCAAATGACAATTCTCTAACTTGAACATCGACAAAATCGCCCTCTTCTTGAGCCATGGCCAAAACAGCACGGTTATTTCCAAAAAGTGGGTCACTTTCAACGCTTGACTTAACCCCAAAGAGATATTTGAACATTTTAATTTTTTGTATAGTAAAAGATATAGTAAACATTGTAATCTCTTATTTTTTTTTTTTTCTTATTTAAAAAAAAATCTCGGATTCCTATCCTTATCAGTTTACATCACGTTAATTAATTATTAACATTTATTAAAAAAATGTCAATTTTACCCTTACATGACTCGATATATAAGGCTTTAACAAACCCTGAATTGGATAGACCGATTTCAATTTCATCTGCTATTTCAACACCAACTCCAAATATTGATTCTCCAAATGTTAATCACACACCACTTTCAATCCTTTCATCCTCATCACAAGGGGGGAATGGGGATAATTTAAGTGAATTCTCCTTAGTTGGTGATACTTCTGAAGATGATGAATACCCAGCTGCTCAAACAACAAGTTTTATTATGCCAAGAGTTATCCCCGATCAACAAAATAGGGGGGGAAATAATAATGATGATCAAATGGTCAAAGTTAAAATAATTGGTAAAGATACTCAATTAGTTGCATTGTTATTTGATAAATTGTTCTATTATGAAAAGACTTTACCATATTGTAAATTTTCAACAATTGATTCTTCAGATGATGATCCAGATTTGATCTTATCAATATCTAATAATTTTAAAGATTTGATTCAATCAAAAACAACTCCTATGATCCCAATAATAGTAAGAACTGAATTAGAAGATAAATCAAAAAGCAGCAACAACAATAATAATAATAAGGAAATTGATGATGATTTAGGTTCGAAAATTTATGATATATTAGGATCACCATCTTCATCTCAATCAATTTGCAAACCAATAATTATATCCAATTGGGTTAATGATTTAAATTTTATGGTTTTAGTTGATTTCCTTTCTAATTTATCACCAAGTGGTACTAAAGTTTTAACTAATTCAAATACACTTATTTTAAATGATATAAATTCAATTTTAATAGAATCTATATCAATTGATTTAAATAGTGAAACATCTCAAAATAAAAAATTCAAATGGAGATCAATCCCTGGTGGTGGTAAGGGTAATGAAAAGGAAAAGGAAAAATCTAATAATTTCCCACGTCCTGGTTGGAAATGGTTATTCTGGGGAGCGGCATTTTACTTAAGTTATTATGCTTGTACTTATTTCTATTACTATTATTATTGCATTTATTACAAAGATACCTAAAGTTAATTTTTTCTATACACATACATAAATACATACATACATACACGTCTATATAATAATAATTGAATTTACTAATACTTTAGGCTAGGTTTAAAATGAATTGTACATAAAAAAACTAAAACGGGTTATATAAAAGTTAGATAAAATTTAACCCAATTAATCATTGCCAATTGAACATTTCTTAAATTGAATCCTTCATTTAAAATTTCAATTTTATCCATCATTTCATCAATCCATAATTGCATTTGTTTATCATTACCTAAAGAAGGACAACCAATGAACAATTCCCAAATTTCATCCCTTAATTCATGAAATTCTAATTGTATAGCTTTCTTGTCTAAATCTGCGTTAGATTTAGATTTGGATTTTATCACTTGCTCAAATATAGTGTCCATTATTAATCTTTCAATTTGTCTTTTAATAAAAACCCCATTAGGAGTATTGGATAATTGTGGTAATATATTAATAGGATTTTTAGTTTTTAATTGGAACCCATTTTGAATAATTTCATCATTTGAATTTTCATCATTTGAAATTATTTTAAATTGAGTTTTAACATTTGACTGCTGTTGTTTACCATTTATTTTAACATTTGTTAAAGCTAAATAACCACCATTTTGAAATTTTTCCCTATTTATGAACATTTTAATCATGAAAGATTTTAAAAATCCTGATTTTAAATTCCTCATTAATAACTTGTATTCATTTTCTAAATTATCTAAATCTAAACTTGGTTTTAAATCCCATTTAATTTCCCCATATTCAATTATAACACCATCACCCATTTTCAATTGAATTTCTAAATCTTTAATAACTACATCATGAAAATCATTTATTAAATCATTTATAGATGAATTTAAATCATCTAAATCAATTAATAGATCAAATTTCCCACTTTTAATAACACCTCTTATATTATTAAAATGGATCCAAATATCATTCATTTCATATTGATATTCATCTGTTAATAATATATGGTTGAACCCTATATTATATTGATTACAAAGTTCCATAATGAGAGTATTAACATTGAGAAATTCCTTATTTGAATATAAGTTGGGTTCTAACATTGGGTTTTCCTGTTCAATTTCCTGTTCATTTTTATCATCATCACCATCATCTAAAGACCCATATAAATGCCCTAATTTTTCCTTTTTCCCCTTAAACCTAGCTATTTTAACATTATTATTTAATCCATTAGTAATAAAGACAACTTCATGAATAAATTCATTATTATTATTATTATTATTATTATTATTATTATTATTATTGCGGCGGTTAAAACAAACATTAGCTAATATTTGTAAACATTCTAAACCATTAACCCATTGTAAATTTAAATCTTCATCATTATTAGTTATAACTTGTTCATCAATTGATTCAATAATAACTTTCCAACCATCCCAATTTTTCCCACCACATCCATAATATGAACCTAATAAATCTCTATGTTCATTTTGAACAAAAATTAACCCCAATTGATCATGAGAATTCAATTTTTCCAATGTTGATTCAATTAATAAACGAATACCTTGAGAATATTCTTCATTATTATATGGGGAATCTTCTGAATTATAAAGTGGGATTATTAATATTAATTTCAATGGAATTGGATCAGGTTTAATTAATTGCCTTTTTAAAACCCCTGAGGGTAAATCTAAATCCTTTTTCAATAATTTATTAATTAATTCAATTTCAGGTGGGATAAGTTTTGAATTCTTAATTAAATTCCAAGCATTTGTGGATAATTGGATTAATGGAAATGAATCATAAATTTGAAATTGATTATCATTTTGTAAAAATCTTTTCAATATATTCACCCATTTATACTTTAAAATTGAATTATCTGTTACTAATTTAATATCTGATATTTTTAATGAATTAAAATTAACTATTAATTCATCATTTAATTCATAAATCGATTTAATGAATACATCATCCCTTTTCAAATTTTGATTAATAATTAATTCTTGATTACTATCAATTATAATTAGACAAGTTTCAAATAAATAAACTTGACACCATGGGTAAACTTTATTCCCCAATTTAACAACGTCAAAATAATCGAAAATGATCCCCCTATTTAAATCAGCGACATCAACTTCGAATTTCCAATTTCTAATTATGTCCCCCAAAATAGAAGATTTCAATCTATCATTCTCACTTTCATCTATAACAGTTTCAAATTTCGTACTGTTAATTTGTAAAGTACAAAAAACGTTCCCATTCTCTTCATCCAAGGCTTTCTCCTGTAAACAATTGTACTGAGGACATAAATTAACTTTAACCAAATCCAGTTCATTATTAGTAATACCCACTAATTGTGGTTTGGGTGTTTCCAATTTGGGTAATTGCTGAAGTTGGACTTTTTCATTTTGCCAAAAAGTAGGACCCATTTGTTCCTTTGGGGTGACTGGGTTTGAAAGGGTATCATTATCATCAGTATTAATACTAATTGTTGTCGGTTCTGGAAGGGTGGCCATGTAATTGAAATCCACTAAATTATGTTTAAAATTTGAAATATCCAATGTTGGTTTAACCACCTGAGCACATTCTGGACAGCTAATTTCATCGTCGGTGACACCAATCTGTGTAGTCAACAATAACAAACAATTAAGATGTAATGCGTGTGAGCATGTCAATTCAACTACGAGTTCATTTTCAACGACATTTGAAAGTGGTTCTAAACAATAGGGACAACATTGCTGTTCTAAACGCCGTTTAGGTGTTGGTCCTGCACTTGTCGCCGGTGTGGGAAAGCTTTGTGGTGTAAATGGTGTGTTAGGTGTCACTGGGAACATGGGGATTATCAAGAGGATAAAAGTGTGTTATTAAGCTCTCGTTTCAGGCTATGTGTTTCAAAATCTCAATGTTGCTTAGCACCAAAAAAAGCTAGCCATCATCAATATATACTTTAATTTATAATAGATTTCCATTAATTTTTATATACATAATACAATTTCTCCTATTTAGCCTCCCAGATATCTTCTGAAGACCCCCTTTTCATATCTTCAACTAGTCTCTCTTTGAAGAATTTCTGGATATTTTCCTTTCTTTCTTCTCCTCCAACCATCGCCTGTGAAAAACAGAAGTTCAACTTTTCATTAGCTCTTTCACATGTTGTTAAATCCCCATAACGGTAATAGTGTCTTAACTGACCCCCAAGGGACATGCACGCCATAAGTTCATCCAAACAAGTGGTACAAGCCATCTCTGATGGGAATCGGGAAAGCTCGGTTTTCTCTGCTCTTTTCTGTGCTATTTCACGTAATGAGACCGCATCTTTTGGTATATCGTCTATTTTATCTTCATCTTGTGGTTTTTTATCATTGGTTTTCCCATCCAGCGGGGTTATTTTAACTTTATCCCAGATCATTTTCACCAAATAATAAGAAGAGTATACAGTAATGAATTTTTTTTATTCATTCATCTTGGTATTCCAATATTACAATATAAAAGATATATAATTATTTGCTTAAGAGTGATGAAGATTCATTAGCACTGATTTGTGATTCTGCTTCTTGTTCTTGTTCTTCTTGCTCTTCTTGCTCTTGCTCAACTGATTGCTTTGGTAAAATAGCTTCTTCACCATAAATAACACTCATACCAACTTCATCAACAACCTTTTTCATATCCTTGTAAACCCTTTCAGTCAGTTCAGGGACATCTTCAGCAGTCAACCCCTCAGTTGGAACTGGATCTAAAACTTTAATGTTAATTTCCCCCCTATTGAAAATGAAATTTTTCAATGAGTATAAATTACTTGTATTAGAAACAACTAATGGAATAATTGGAATTTGTGCTTGAACTGCTAAATGGAATGCACCCTTTTTAAATGGTAAAAGTGTTGGTTCATTAGAATATGATCTTGTACCTTCTGGGAACATGAATAACCCACGTTTATTATTCTTTAAATCTTCCAATGCTAAATTAAGTGTATCAATAGCAGATTGTCTATTTGATCTATCTAAAAAAAATGTTCCCGAAGCAGACATGAACCAACCTAAAAATGGGATATATTTAAGTTGTTTCTTAGCTGTAACTACACAACTAGGTGGGAAAACTTTACCTAACATATAAATATCTAATTCTGATTGATGATTAGAAATTAAGATAGCTGGTAACTTTTCTAATAATTCAGGTTTGTCAATATTAATTTTAGTCCTCATAATAGTGGAAAAAAGATGATAATAAAATCTAGCTGTAGCCCATTGACCTAATTGTCTCTTACCAACTAATGCTAAAACTAATGAGGATGCTACACCATAAGTTGCTGAAACAAGCAGTAAATTAAGTGCAACAATCCCCTTAGCAATGAACTTGACCTTTTGCAGAAATTTAGGAATAACCATCATTGAAACCAATACTATCGCAATTGAAGTCCAAAGTATCATCAAATTATATGACTGGGGAAAAAAAAAAAATACACAACGCGTAGTTATAAAAATAATGAAAATTTATGAAAAATCATCAATAATAAAAAAAAAAATAATTTTAATGCCTATTGTAAGTCCGCTATGGAGGTAAATATGATATCAGATTTGAAAATTAAACTAAGTTATATAACATTTAATAGTTTATATTTCATTTCATCCATAGGTTCTGTAGATATAAAAAAAAAAATAAATTATTAAAAAATTTAAAAATTTATTTTTAATTTCAAAAATAAGTTTTGAAAAAAAAAAAAAAAAAAAAAAAAAAAAAAAAAAAAAAAGCTTGATTTTCGTAATTTTTAAAAGACTATTTATTTATAAAAGATTAAAATAGAGGTGTTCATATGAATACCAAAACAAAAAGGTTATATACAGATGGTTTTGTTATTGTTATTGTTAATTTAATTAATTAACATTTAAACACGAATGCTGAGAAAAGAAAGAAGTTTAAAACGAATTAATTAAGTATATTTTAAATTTAACGCTTTCTTTCAATCTTGTTCAACTTTCTAGCAGTCTTAGCATTTGTCTTAGTTCTTTGACCATGAACTGGAAGACCCATAGAATGTCTCATACCAGCATAAGACCCGATTTCTCTCTTCATCTTAATGTTACCTCTAATTTGAGAGAGTAATTGACCACCTAAAGTCATTTCAGAGAGTTCCTTTGAAAGAGACATGGATTGTTGTTCAGTTAATTGATGGACTCTCATCTTTGGGTAAAACCCTAATTTTGAACAAACTTCAACAGCGGTTTTAAGCCCCAATCCATAAAAGGCGTTGGCCAAACCATAAGAAATGAGATTCTTACCTCTTAATGGAGTACCTAAAACGTGCACAACCATGGTAGTATATTATTAACTATTAACTAGGAAGAAGAAGATCCATTTGAACTGAAAGATTCAAACTAGTTAACAGCGACAAAAAAAGTAAAACATCCTTACACCACCAAACCATTTTAGTTGAAGTTATTCTGAATATAGTAACTTCTAAAGTTGCTAAGGCAATCCATGTAACATGTGATTTATCTTGAAATGATAATCTAGCAACATTAGCTATTAATGCACCTAATAATGCTAATGAAATTTCCCTAATTATAACACCAGTTGTTGAATATTTAATTTCCCATCTACTTTGCCATTGATTTACTAATTCACCCAGTAAAATCCCATCAATTAAAATCCATAATTGAGATCCCCAATGTTTAACCCATATTAATTGAACCCAAACACCTAAAATGGCCGCGTCTCTTGACAACGATAACAATAATGGTTTCATTCTAATTTATATTTATGTGTTATAAAAAAAAAACTACAAATACAAACAGTACTAAACAACAAACTATAATACCATTTGTGTCGTCGTCGATCTATAAACCTTCCAATTCCTTGGTGATTTCTTCTAATTCGGCATTGGCCTTGGTGTATTTTTCTTCCATGGCTTCTAATTGAGCTTCAAGTGATTCCTTTTCACTTTCTAATGATGTAACTTTGTTTTCTAAAGTTTCAGCCTTAACATCTAATTCTCTTAATTTAGCAGTAGTTTCCTTCAAAGTCTTGTCACTAGCTTCTAATTCTTCTTCTAATGCAACATTCTTCTTCATTGCATTTTCATTACTAGTTTCTAAATGAGTGGCATCACCAGCGATCTTCTTATTTTCTTCTAATTCTTCTTCTAACTTTTCATTGGTTTCTTCCAAAATTTGGTTACGAGTAGTAAGAGATTTAATTTCATTTTCCTTTTCAAGTAATTCTTGTTCAAGAGTCTTAACCTTAGATGCTGATTCATCAGCCTTTTCTTGCCATTGTTCAGCTTCTTCCTTTAACTTTGTGAGCTTCTGTTAAAACCGCGTTAATGTTAGTATAAGTTCCAATATATTGTTTAACTGGGTGAATTCTATCGTTAATTCACCTCAATTCACTACATACTTCTCTTAATCTGTCCATTTTTTCAATAGGGGATTATTTAAAATGTGGCCAACAAAGTAAAATTAACTTTTGATTTTCGTTTTCGTTTTCGTGTTTTCATAAACATTCATTCGCGAATAAATTAAATTTATGTGTATATTTATTTGTTGTGTATTTATATTTTCAAATAAAATAAGCGTGTTGTTGGTGTTGTTATATACGGTAAAGTAACAGTGTTGTATTCTATTCCTTTTTAGCTTTCTTATGAATCTATTTTTGTATCATTAACCTCAATAAAAAAAGTTCAATATTTTTGAAAACATTTTAAATCATTTATATAAAACGTGTAAAATAACAATATAAATATCATTCAATAATCTAATTGATCAATACGCAAAACCGTGTATGATTTAAAAACTTATTTAATTTGTGAGCTTTTCTTAACACCGAATTTTTACTACATAATTTTTCATTACTCACTTTTTCCATTTTTTATATAAGATCCAGTTAGCTTAATCCTCTTTAAAGAGAATGACTTCCCCTTTGCTCTTTAGCAACAGATATATTCCAACAGAATATGGTCTTGAATTAGATCTTGATCAATCCAAACCAAACTTCCGCGGTCAAGTTTCCATTCCATTAAAATTGAATGAAAAATGGACAAAAACCAACGCGTCTTCAAATTTCTCAATTACTTTGGATACTATTTCCTTAGTTTGCCTCACGGCGTTTGCCATTTTAGAAGATGAAACTAAAGAAAAATTAACTATTTCACTTAATAAGGAAACCAATTTAACAACATTTTCACATACAAATGAATTGGCTATTAAAACTTTACAAATTACCTATTTAGGTCAAATTGAAACTATTTTAAAATACGATGATTTAACTCGTGGGTTATTCAAAACTCAATATATGAACCCATTAACTGGTCAAAATGATTTATTCATTTGGTCAACTCATACTCAACCTCATTTCGCTGGGAAATTGTTCCCATGTTTAGATGAAATTTCAATTAAAATCCCAATTCAACTTGTATTAAATTTACCAAAGAAATTCAAGGCTGTTTCAAATACAAACATTGAATTAATAACTGAAGATAATTTGAATAAAAAGGTCACTTTTAAAAAGACACTTCCAATGTCATTGGCAGTTTTCGCCTTTACATTTGGTGATTTAGAAGTTATTGAACATGATAAGGCAGCTGTTCCATTAAGAGTTTTTACTCAAATCGGGGAATCGCATAGATCTAGATTTGCCCTTAATACAGCAATTGAAACTTTAGAAAAATTAATTAAGGCATTCGATTTATCATTCCCATTAGAAAAATTAGATTTTATTTCGTTACCATTCTTAAGTGATGGTGCAGTTGAAAATTGGGGTCATATTTCAATTATAAATGATGGGATTTTAACCCCAGGTTGGCAAATTTCTAAATTACAATTAAACAAAATTGAAAATCAAATTCAAGATATTATCGTTCATCAATTCGTTCATATGTACATGGGTGATTTAATTACCATTGATCATTGGAAATATGAATGGTTTAATGAATCATTTGCCACTTTTATGGCTAATCAATTATTAAATAGATGGGAAAAACTTTCTCAGGATGATTTACAAAATTTGAAATTATCACAAATGGATTTTGAAATCAATCCAATTCAAGGTGATTTAGCCACCTTACCTGATAAAATTCATGATACATTCGATAGATCCGCTTATGAAAAGGGTATTTGGACAATTAAACTTGTTATGGGGTTATTTGAATCACCAAGTAAATTCTTCTTGGCAATTGGCTCATTTATTAAATTGAATAAATTTTCTACATTTAAACCAATTGATCTTTGGAAATTCTTAAAAGATCATGAATCCAATATTTTTAAATATGATATTCCAGTCATTGTCCATTCTTGGACTCATTTACAAGGTTTACCTATTGTCAAAGTTACTAAAGTTGAGAATGGTGGTTATAAATTAGAGCAACATAGACTTATTTACCAAGAAGAAGATAACGATGAGTCTGCTGATGATTTTGAAGATGTTCCATTTATGATCCCAATTAAGATTAAAACCTTAGATGGGAAAATTGGTAGACAATTAATTACCGATAGATCCTTATTAATTAATCAAGAGGATATCTTATTATTCCAATCTGATTTGGCTATCTTTAATTACCCCCTTGAACAATATGAAATTATTTCTAAAAACTTGAATCAATTGGATGCTATTCAACAATGTCAATTAGTCCAAGATTTGAACATTTTATTAGGATCTCATTACCAGAACGATGATCATATAATTGCTAGTATTGAATTAATAAAGAATGTTAAGAACATTAAAAAGTTAAATTCATGGGCTATGACTTCTCTCTTGACTAATTACATTCAATTAACAAAAGCCGCTGCCAGTGATGAAGAAGGAGAAAAAGAAGATAAATTTGAAAAACTTTCACGTGAGTTAACTAATAAATTCATCCAACAATTCCAATGGGATTCCCTAATTGAGTTACCACAGGGTGAATTGAACTTAAGAGCAACTGTTTTAAGTTTACAATTATCAAACGTTCATTTACAAAAAGTTTGCAAAAAAATGTTTGATAAATTATTACATGGTCCAAGAAACTCAGTTCCAAAGGAATTCTTAGTTCCATTATTATCCGTTGTTGCTCATAGTGCTACTGTTAGAGAATTCAAGGAATTAACTCATATTATCAAAAACCCAGATACTGTTACCAGTAATACATTTACTGAATCAACAGTTTCTCAATTAGCTACTAAGAATGATGTGCAATTAAGTGCATTGAATTCATTAGGTAATATCCAAGATAAACAATTAATTCAAAAAGTTTTCACATTCATTAATTCCAACATTGAATTCCCAATGATTGAAATGGGGTTAATGAGTATGACATGTTATGATGATATATGGGCTTGGTTTATGAAAAATGAACAAATTTGGCATGCTAAATGGGCGGCAAATCATTTAAGTTCAATTGGTAGAGTTTTTGAAAATTTGACTAAATATTTATTAGATGTTGCTCAAAGAGTTGGTGGGGAATTCCAATCTAATGTTGAAAATTGGGTTTTCCAAAAATCGAATTCTAAGGATAAAAGAATCCAATATTGGTTACTTGAATCAAAGCAAAAACCAAAGGAAGTTAATTTGGAAATCAGCGAAAATGTCATTAATCATTTATAAATAAAGTGTAATTTACAATTCATACTCTTGTAAGTTTGTGCGTGTGTATATAGGTTTATGTTTGTTACATACGTGCCTGGGCAGCTGATTGGTCAGTACCATAAACTGAGTTAATAACTTCTTTCAATCCTAAAATGGCATTTTCGGATAAATCGTTACAGTTATCAGATCCAACTTTAAGTGCAATTCTACCAGCTATTATCCTCCTTATATAAATTTCTAACATTAATCTAGTCATCAAATAATCATTTTGATAATAATCATGATATTCCTTCTTAATATATTTTCTCATTGATTTAAAATTAGTGAATTCTTTCTTGAATAAATCATCCTTAAATGAATTGTAAATATCCCTTCCTGATTCAATTGATATATCAGCGGTGTTACTTAATCTCTTGTTTTGTCTAACTTCAAAAGATTTATGTTTGTTATCAATCGAAACAGGTGAAATCCCAAACCTTTCATATGATATTGGTTCATTTTCTTCTTCAGTAGTTGACATTATCTTATTAACTAAACGATCCTTTCTAGAAGTTTTCAAGATCCTTTCAGTACCTAACCTATTTACATTAGTTAAGGCATTAGTTTCAACTGATGAAACTGCTGATTTGGTACTTTGATGCCCATTGTTACCAGATGAGCCAGTAGTACCAGTATTCATTGTAAACTGTGAACCAACTGATTTTTTATTCTTTTTATGTTGATAAAGATCAAGTGGGGTATTAAGGTATTCATCCATAGACATGGAAATAGGTTCATAGTTAAATTTAATATCTGGTGGGGCAGATTGTCTGTTCATTTTATTCAATTTTTCAGATTGGTCTTTAATGTTTTGATTTGACATTGGAATTGGCATAGAAGAATGTTTCTTAATTCTTTCATTTTCTATTATTTGTGCTACTTTAGGGACTTCAATCTTAGCCTTTAAAATTTGATATTCTAATTGTGGGTTCTTCTTAATTAAATTTAAATTGTTAACAAAATATTCAATCATATAACTTGGGTATTCGGGTAAATTTGTTGTTTTCTTCGGTTGGATATTAAACACTTGATCAATTTCAGCTTGATTCTGGAAACCACCTAATGAAGATCTTTGATTAACATTAGGTTTCCTCTTTGGTTTTGGTTGAGTTGATAACCGATAAGATCTTCTAATAGTACCTCTTTTACTAGCAACGGGGAATTCATATGTATTGGATGTATTATTTTTCGTTCTAATTAATGGAGTAGATTGCTGTTGTGATTTAGATCCCTTTCTTTTTCTAAGTGAAGCACTTTCTAATATTTCACCCATCATTGATCCAATTGTATCATTTTGGATATGTGAATTTTCAAAACTCGAAAATGAATCAAAGTTGTAGTTTTCTAATAACACTGGCTGTGATATCACTAGCCCTGATGCCATTTTACTTTTAAATAAAAAGTATAGTTTATTAATAAAAGTATAAAACAGGACATATAATTAAAACGCAAATACAAATGGCTGGGATGATATTCGGAGTTTAAAAAAAATGGCTGGTTTTTATATTTCTTTTCAGATGAAAAATCAAATTCTTCTAATAATCTGTAACCCAAGACTTGGTTTGAAGAGAACAAGCGCTGTTGTTGTTGAAAATGCTCTCTTTTGATTTAATGGTTTAGTAGGAGTTGGTGATGGCTTAATTGTTGGTTTTTTCTCGATATTTTCCTTTGAATTTTGAGGTTTTTGAACAGTAACAGATTTCTCCAAATTTGGCTCTGCTAATTGAATTCCCAATCTCACATCCTCTTGGACATTGACAAAAAGTCTATCTAGCCAATTCATATTGTCTCTCTCATTGACAATGAGTTTAAGTTTTTCAGATCGGATTTTGAACTCATGAGCCAATTCTGGTTTCTTCATTTTGAATAATAACAATTGAACAGATTGAAGAACCTTTTTAAACTTATTTGAATTTGGACTTGAAACGAAATCAGCTGCCTTATACATATCATCTGTCATATACTTAAAATTGTTGATGTTATCTTTGAATTTAATGAAAAATTCATAAGCACTAAGTTCACCATCCAATATACATTCTTTTTCAATTAAATTGCATAATTTAACTAAATCTTTTGCATGAAACTTGTTACCATTGGGCAAATGTAAAAATGACATAACAGATAAAAATTTCACTGAATCATTTGGGGTTTTCAAAAATTCATGGATTAATGTTAATAAATCTGTTTCAGTTTTAATTTGTGAAACTGAATGAGCAACTTTGTAACAAAGAGAATCTTTGGAAATAAAAGATACAATGAATTCAACACTTGGGGTGTATCTAGGTTTTTTTTCAACATCTTTCGTTGTGGTGGTTTTAACTTCAGTTTTCTTAGCATCTGGTTTTGGACTCTTAAATTTAAATGAAGATAAACAAGAAGTCCCATAGTGATCCCTAATGTTATTAAACAACTTTCTAAATGGTTTGGTGACTCGTTGAGTATTGTAAGTAATTGTCGCGTGTTTACCCTTGAGCAATTCAATAACATTTTCTGAACTTATACCTGTGAAGTTGGAAAGGTTGATAAACATTAAATACTTGCTAGATTTGGCCAACTTTAAGGTATCTTGAAAACACAAAGATTTAATTGTATGTATTTTCATTTCTTCAACTTTAACACCATCTTTCTTCAGCCAATTGATTAATTGAATTTGACTTTTTTGTGAAGATGAAATTACAAAAAAGTCACTTGGAGTAGCCTTTAACCTTGAATCATTTAAGATACGTTTAATACGATTATATACAAGACTGTTATGACCAACTGAACCATCAACTTCAGCTAATGTACAAGTATCTTTTGTAGCAATAGAATGGTGAAATTGGTGTAATTTTGAAGGCTTTTTGTCATTATCCTTCTTTTCTTCAGGTTCAACGGTTCTCATTTATACTAACAAAAAAATGTGTTTTTTAAAAGCATTTGAAATGATATCGAAGGGGTCTTGGGATATTTATATTTGAATTTGGAACAATCCAACTTTGTGATGAGTATTTTTTGTCAGTGAAACTTTACCAAGAATTTTGATATGTTATTTAATGTTGTAATACATACCTATTTTATATTATCCAATCCACTGTGTATAAATAACATGTGAAGTTTTAACACCGGATTAAAAACCGCCAAACACATTAATTTCTCTTCTGGGGTCACGTGACCGTACTTATCAAAAATTAAAATAAAGCGAAAAATAAAAATTTAATGTCACAAAATTTGTGATTTAAAAACAACAAACCAAACAAACAAGGCAAAAGCTAATTCAAATGGGTGACACTATAGGTCGATACCAAAAGCTTGTGGACAATCGTCTTAATGAGCTTATTTTATCATTTCCTACATACGATTTTGAATACAAGCAACTATTCAGTCAGCGTGATTTTGAAATTCAACTATATCCGCTCATTGAACCATTGATGCAAAAATCAGAGGAAGAACGATATTCCTTAGTGTCCCAATTATTAGCCAATATATTTAAAGATACGTGTTTACCTGACTCGGATTCACCATTGGCTAAAGATTCCAAATTTCAATATAACAAGTTTGTCACATTGATCGATATTTGTATTTTAATCTCTAAGATTAAGAAGGATGAATTTGTGGACTTACCAACAGATATGATGAAAGAGTTGGTTCGATATGATCTTTTTGATGATATTTACCATCTCATTGAAGACTATGGTAGATTGGATTTCAGATTCCCTGTGAAATCTTTAAAAAAGTTAAGAAAGCAATATATAGCAGATCATCCTGATCCTAATAGAATTTCCAAAAAGAAAAAGAAGAAGTCTAAGTCTACCATTAAAGTATTAAATGAATTGAGTGAAAAATTGGGTGTTCCCGAAGGAAATCAATCTATAATAAACACAACAGGAAATCAAGATGTTAACATTGGAAATGAAAATCCAATTGATATTAAAAAAAATGTGGACAATCATGATGAAGGTGAGGATAGTGACGAAGATGATGTTTTTGAAGATGCCAAAGATCAAACTCCTAGCCCAAGAAAACAAAGAATAGCAAGACAAGAACCACCAATAACTAATGTAAATGGTAATATGCCACCAATTAGTGAGAATGAATTGAGTGATGAATTGAGTGATGAAAGTAGTTCAGCTAGTGAGGACGATGAAAATGAGGAAAGCGACATTGAAGGGTTAGTCCATAGAACTACCCTCAAACTTCTTCGTAATAAGGCTAAAATGAAGAAGGGTAATGGCTATAATGACGACAATGAGGAAGACAAATCAAATGAAGAAGAAGAAGAAGAATCAACAACTAAGAATGATAAAAAGAGGAAACGTGGTGATTCCAAAGGAAGAAGAAAATCTAAGAAGACCAACAATGCATCATTCATTCTATCGAACAATCGTTTTTATAATAGTTGGCGTGTTGTTATTGAACCGAATTTATCATTTCTTTATTCTAAAGTTGAATCCAAATTTAATCAAATAGATCCAATTCTTAAAACCCCCGCATCAAATGGGTTCATATATAAACCTCAACAATTTTCACTATTTGAATTAACTGATGAATCTGATGAATTTTCTAAAGAAGTTTATGCATCATTAGATGGTCTAATGAACAATTTCTTACTACAAACGTACAAAAGAGCATGTGGGGTAATTCATGATACAGATATGATTCTTCATCCATTAGAATATGATTACATTATGAAAAATATAGAACAGATAAAAAAATCAGCAACTAAATTACCACCATTGTTATTTGGTAATCGTTGGCAAAGTATATTAAATGAAGATGAAAATGGAACGGGGAATATAACTAGTAAACTTGATAAATTGAATATTAAAGCTACTAAGGTTAAGGATACTTGGTTATTACAACCATTTTCAACTGAAGAACAATATTGGGATCTTTTTAAAAGAATTGTACCAAAAGTAGATATTCCTAAAAGATTAGATTTCCTTAATACCATTATTTGTGATGCTGATAATACTTTGTACATATGTGATGATTTGGATAGAATTAGAGAATTCGTTATTCAAAATAGTCGATTGATGGAAGATTCTGATTTTGAAGGCTTAGATGATGATCCAGTTGAGCAAGTTTCAACAAATGAAGTAACAGCCGTGAAAAAATCACCACCCATTATTGAATCTCAAAATGTCAACGATCCATCAAGTCGTGACGGTATGGAATCACAAAATACCAATGAAGCAGCTTCACAGAATATTTTAGTTATTGAAAAACCAGTGCGGGAAATGGATGACAATAGAGAAACCCGTGTTTCTACATTAAGAGGGGTTTGGGTTTCCTGTAAATCAATTAGGAAGATTCCTACTCAAAAAGAAGAATTTAAGATTTTGGCCAACTTTTTATTTCCCGGGTTGAAGATTAAAAAGGAATATGAATTGATTCCTAAATTTGCCATTGATGATTTAACTGAAGTTTACTCTGGGTTTAGACCATATTTGTTATCATTATTTGTGGATGATATCATTGAATTCACATCAATGCCAATTTATTTCAAATTAGATTCTACTATGTTTGAATTACAGGTTCAAGATTATTTTAAAAGGGGCATTAAAAGTAGAAAGTAGTGTATGTATTTATTGAGGGTATTTTTGTATCCCATGTATGTATACATTTTATTTTATGTATATTCGTTTTGTACAGTAATTTTACGATTTCCTATTTAGGTTATCAGATAAGAGAGGAAAGACACGGGGATATTTAATCATTTTAAGCTAAATCCCCACACCTAAATTCTTTACTCTAATGAAAGTTTTATTAATTGGAACTGGTGGTGTTGGTACTATTGTAGCCTATGGGTTATGGTTTGGTAAAAAGGTTACTGAACTTAGCGTTGTTGTTAGATCTGATTTTTCAAAAGTTGTAGATAATGGTTGGAAGATTAATTCATGTGATTATGGTGAAATTGAATGTTGGAAACCAGATAACATTTATCCAAGTGTGGAAGAATCCGTTAATAATGGGCAAGTTTATGATTTTGTCATTATGACAACTAAGAATTTACCCGATGTTATTGATCCAGTTGATGTTATTTCACCAGCAATTTCAAATAAGACAACAATTGTTTTAATTCAAAATGGGTTTGATTTGGGTAGACCATTTATTAAGAAATGGCCAAATAACATTGTTCTTTCAGGGGTTTCACATATTGGTTCTCATAACAATTCTGGTGTTATCACACAAACACAAAAAGATAAAACCTTTATTTCTTATTTTGAAAATATCAATATAACCAAGGATTTACAAGAATCTAAAGCTAAGGAATTTGTTTCTATTTATTCTAATGAACATAATGATATTTCGTATTTTCCTGATGTTAAATGGTACAGATATAGAAAATTAGTTTATAATGCAACGTTGAATACAACATGTACATTAACAGGGGTTGATACGGGACATTTGAAATTAGCAGGGACTTTAGAAAATGTAACGATTCCAGCTATGAGAGAAGTTATTGCAGTTGCTAAAGCTGATGGCGTTGAATTACCAGAAGATGTGATTAATACAGTTGTCCATTCAGATGATGGTGATTGGTTCAAACCTAGTATGTTAGTTGATGAGATTAAGGGGAATCCTATTGAAATGGAAGTTATCTTGGGAAATTTATTAACAGTTGCAAGAGAATTGGATGTTAAAACCCCTATTTTGGATATTATTTACAATTTATTAAAGGCTGTTCAATTTAGATTAAAGGAAGCAAAAGGGTATATAACTTTACCAGAAAAACGCCCAATTTCAAATAAATTTTACAGTTAACCTGTTAACCTATAGAAGAAGTGTGTGTTTAATTTATTTATTTATTGTTATTATATTTTACAACTTTGGTTTAGGAAAAATCCATAAATCATTCAAAGTTGATAATTGGGTATTATCTATAGTATTCTTGTATTTTTTCTTCCCCTGTATAGACCTATCTCTTGTCCAAGATAATGAATGATTAAAATACTCATTACCTTTACCCTTTAAAATTTCCAAAGCATATGAGCCGATTGATCCAAGCATTTTAAATGCATGTCCTGAATCACCAGTAATAACAAACAATGAATTTTCCTTATATTGAGGAACGTAAGAAATGATGAATTCGTTATCTTCAGTATCAGCATGCCAACAAAGTCTCGTTGATGAAATTTTAGAAATTTGTGGGATATAATTGTGGAGAAATTCCTTTATTGGGTTCAGTGCTTGTAAGGGAAGATTAATTTGAGTATCTTTTGTCCATCTTGTCTTGATTTTCTCATTGGTAAATTTAATACCTCTGAACCCAATTTTCAAATACCCATCATTAGATAATGGGAATCCATAAATAGATCCACCAGTAGGACATTTATAAACCCATGGGGGGGTTTTCCTTAAAGATGAAGCTAATTCATTGTCATCTATTTTAATTAAAGCAACTGTACCAGCAGCAACTTCAATTTTTTGATGAGCTTCAGGGATTAATTCAGTTATCCAAGGACCAGCACATACAATATTCAATGATGAATAATGAATTACCCCATCTTCTGTCTTGACACCAATGCATTTTTCATATTCAGAAACTAATTTTACATTTTGATTCCAATGAAATTTCAGTTGATTTCCAGTATTTAATTGAGAAATCAAATGTAAAACCCATCTACAAGCTTTATCTGCAAATGTGATACCAACATCATCAGTAAATGTAGATTTGAGTTTCTTGGCATAGTGGTGATGAAACATGAAATTATCATTATCATCTGATCTTTCATTTAATGATAAGAACCCAGTATTAACGTATATTGGATCACCGTTTTCCCAATTTGACCTTTTGATTTGATCATTCCAGGATAAAAAAACCTCCTTAGACCGCTCGGCCATTTTTGTATAATGGATCTTTTCCCCATAATTAGTCTTGAAGATTTTATTGATATCACTAGAGGCAGAATCACACCCGCTAAGATATCTATAACCTTGAAGAGCATAGTTGTTTTTGTCAAATAAATGGACGTCTTTGTACCCATTTTCTAACAGTTCCAGTACCAAAGACAGACCCATGACACCGGCCCCAATGACGTTAATTGTCGCTGATTTATCCTCTATTGTCATTGTTAATAAAAGAAGAAAGTTAACGTAAAGGAAGCGATTTCCAAATCTGTAAACGTTTGCACCTTCCTTTTTCGGGTATTGATAAGAAAAAATTTCATGGAAAAAAAGATGTCGTGAAACGACATAATATTTGTGACCCCATATTAAAATGAGGATATTGGCTTTGATTGAAGGATAAAATAATGAATAGATTGGTAATTCTTGAGAGTTTCTATTGATATGTTTAAAATTGTGAAATTTCAATTTTTCATCAAATTTCTTAATATTTGACCATTTTGAAAATGAATATCCGTTTTAGAAATATTATGAAGTCTATTTATCTCCAAAAGGTATATATAGCATTAAATAACGGTTTAGTTATGATCACATGTTATCTACTTTATCGAATTAATATTTTTCATTCATGAAAAATATCTATTTGAATAATTGCTATGTTTTCCACTATATGAGGTTAAAATTCAGTTCATAGAATATTTATAGTAAAAACTTTAAGTAAATGATATAGAATTCTGTAACAGTATCATAATATTTCAATATGGAGTAACCAGATTGGGATTATTGTTACAATATATATGTTACTGACTCTTTGTGATAAATTTGCAAAGGATCTATGGAATAAGATGCTCAGGGATAAAATTAATAACCAATATTGGTTGATGCTATATAAGCTTTGAAATTTATATTGATTTATATATACAAAATATATGTATAGGGTGAGTTGATATATACACGACACATGAAGAAAAAAAGGTGGGTTGTTGTTATTTTAAATTTAAATTAAATTAGATTGCCTTGACTTGCTTTCATTACACAACTCTTGGAGCTAATGAAACAATTTTAGCAAAATTTTTCCTTCTTAATTCTCTAGCAACGACACCTGAAACTCTTGTACCAATAGGTTCATCCTTTTGGTTAATTAAAACACAAGCATTATCATCGAATCTAACAACAGTCCCATCATCTCTTTGAATTGGATATTTTGTTCTAACAACAACAGCTCTACAAATATCCCCCCTCTTAACACGATTTGAAGCTGTAGCACCTGTAATTTGTGAAGTTAGTGATTTTGCCTCTTGGACAACAACAACGACTTTGTCCCCGACGTGAGCGCAGTTCATTGGGGATTTTCTCAACACCTTGATGCACTCAACAAGTTGTGCACCGGAGTTGTCAATCACCTTCATCATAGTCTTTAAATAGATCATCTTTGTGTGTAGATATTCTAATGATGAAAAGACGTTGGAAGTAAAAATCTTTGAATGAAAAATTGTGGAAAAGAAAAAAAAAAATCGTTGATTACGTCAGCAAGCAAAGCAAAACAATATCTGACTGGCTCTTATAAATGGATGTATACATTTAAGCTGTGATATACAACTGTAAACTGTACAATGCTTTCTCTCTTTTTATTACTCTTTGTTTGTTAAAATACTAAAAAATAAAGAAAGTGAATAATAATTTCATTCTACAAATCAACTTCAACATAGATTAAATTCGAAGTCTGTGTTTAACTTCCATATCCCAAATTTGCCAATCATATGACAAATCATTCAGTTTAATAACTTTAACTTTCTTTGATTTACTTAACATTTCCAAATCTGGTGAAATTTCAGTTAAATTATGAATTATTGATTTTAATTGTGGGAATTCCCCCCCTTTATACAATTGAATGAACAATGTCAAATTACATTCGGAAACTTCTACTTGTGAAAGCATATTTAAAATTTGTTTATTATCCATATAATGAGATATTAAATCATTATCAAAATCAGTTCCCTTCAAATGTACTTGTTTTAATAAAAGATTAGTTGACCAATTATTTAAATTTTGTATTGTATTCCTTGATAAATAATTTTGATAAGTACGATCAAAATCGAAATCTAAATAATTGAAATCTGAATCTGATTTAAAATCAAAATTCAATGTTTTATACAATGAGAATTCAATTGTCTTTTGTAAAACCCCATTTGTTAGAAAATAATCAATTATTTCAAATGCATTTGAATTTTTCTTAATAATGGCGAAATCATCATCATCATCATCATCACCTTTAGTTAACATGAGTCTATCTAAATTGTTATATTTGAATTGAAAAGTGGATAAAAGTTTCAAGACTGATTCGAATAAATTGGGGGATTTTAATAATAAATCGAGTTCAACTAGATTAAGGAAATCTAATTGTGATTTCACATTTTCACCCTGGACATAGTACAAGATAATGAACACGTTTACTTCACTGGGAACGTTTTTTATTAGAAATTTGAAAGTGTCCATTAACAACTAAATGAATAGTATATATAGTAATAGTAGTATTGCACATCCCAAGCCATGCTCAGCATATTTAGAATTTTGAATTAGCGAATAACAAAAAGAGAAAAAAATGTAAACGCGACGCGTAAACTATACTTATACACACTTCACTTTAATAAACGATGGAAACTGTCCGTATTAACGCACCATTATTAGACAAATACACGACGAAACACGTGAGAGTGTTGGGGAAAGTGACTAGCCTTGATTCCGGGTCTCATACGGCCGTTTTAGATTCTCAAGGGCCTATCAACATTATTGTTGAATCTTCAATGGATTTCAGCGTTGGGGATTGGATCGACGTTGTAGGGATTGTCCAAGGGGATTCACAAGTGAGAATTTTACAAGTTTATAATTCTAATCAAACAGATTTGAATGCTGATGCCGTTGGGAAAATGGTAGAAATGTGGCATAAATACCCACAATTGTTTAGTAATGCCAGTTAATAATTAAGTGTATAACCGTTGTATAATAAACCAAATACCAAAAAGAAAAGGAAAAGTTAATTATAAAAATGGTCCATATACCGTTAAACACACAGATTAATGTTATTTAAAAGTTAGCGTATCGTGTTGTGTAAAGCAAATATCAAAAAAGGTGTATTTAGTTACAAATAAAGAGTATAAAAGAGTTAGTTAGCGATGTGTGATTCAATTACTTGTTCGTTCGTTCGTTCGTTCATTCGCTATCGCTCATTCACTCACTCACTTAAACCCACCTCTTCTTCCTAACATGAGAATGATCACCCCCCAAAGTTGCAGACACCAACCTATCACTAGCGGGGTACCAACTGACTTCACTAGGGAAAGGTGCCGGTGTAGCCATATTAACTAATGAAGACATAGTATAAGACCACCCTGGGGTGATAGTAGAACTGCAAACGGGGTCTTTCATTTTAGTTTTAAAATATGTAACTGCTGATGTAGGGAATCTTCTTGACCATGTTGTTGCTGTAATTTCAGTTCCTGGTTGCATTTGCATTGGTGCGTATTTAGTTAAACCAGTTTGCATTGTATAAGGCACTGTAAATGATTTAGAAACATCACCCTCAGCACCATTTAAATCAAGTGACCCACTAGGTGGTTGACCTTCACCAGTTGGTTTATATGACCCTGTCATACCTGTAATGACAAGTCTTGGAGTATACTCAGTCATAGCACCATCACCTAATTTAAGTGCCCCATAAATTTGTACATAAAAGAGCCCATCAGAAGCAACTGAAGAATCAAAAACAGCTGTGTATTTCCCCTCACTGAATTCAGACATCTTCATAGCTTTAATAGTCGCCAAAGGCTTGATTTTGGTATTTGGACCTGTACATAAAACGAAAGTCAGTGTTGCCAAATCATCCACACCTGGTAAATTCTCATCGTCTTCCCATTCAAGTGGGATCGAAATCTTCCCACCACTGGCAACAAACTCAGACCCTGATTTAGGGCCTACAATCTTCAAAACAGCAAGTGCCTGTGCGAAGAAAAGTGCAAGTGCTAGCAGATTCATCTTCTCTTACTTAACTTAGCTTAACTACTTGTTATATACTAACTAAAAATAAAATAAAATGTACAAATAAATGTAAATTAAAAAGGTTTTATACGCTCAGCAAAATAAGTATAAGTACTAATTAGTTCAAACACAATATATATACTATTACTATTACTATATACACTAATTAACTTCACCTCTTAACTCTTTGATGAACTCACCCACATTATCACCAGCTCTCATCAAAGACTCACCAATGAGAACACCAGAAACACCTTGTGATTTATAACTATCAACATCCCCCTTATTAGAAATCCCAGAAAGACCCAAGAGGATAATCTCATCACGTTGAGTTTGATTCATTTCCTTTAATAAATTCGTTGTGTTTCCCAAATTCACTTCGAAATTAACTAAATTCCTATTGTTAACCCCAATAACTTTAGATTTTAATTCTAAAGCAATTTTCAATTCTTCAACAGTATTAACTTCAACAAGTGGTTCCATACTTAAAGATCTTGAATAATTCAATAAACGTTTCAAAGTTTCCAAATCAAGCATCTTAACAATCAACAACACTGTATCAGCCCCTGATAATCTAGCTTCTATTATTTGATATTCATTAAAGATGAATTCTTTACGTAAAACACATGGTCTATTTTCAATTTTATCCAATGATTTACGAACTAATTCTAAATCTTTTAATGATCCCTTAAACCAATTAGGTTCAGTAAGAACAGAAATCGCCTGTACATTAGCACGTGAATATTGTAAAGCTTGATATGCTGCATTAGCTTTAATATCAATATCACCCTTTGATGGTGAAGCCCTTTTAATCTCACTTAAAATAGACATCCCATTAAATGATTTTAAATGTGAATAAAAATCTTTAACTGGTGGTGCTAAACCAAATGATAAATAAGTTTGTAAATCATTAAGACTTTGACCTGGTAATTCCATAATCTTTTCATAATCTTCTCTTCTCTTATTGAAAATTGTTTGAAGAATATTGTTGTTATTCTTAATTGTAGTTGTAGTTGCAGTTTTTTCATTATCTTCTCTATAACCACCTTTAGCATTCAAAATATTTCTAATCATCATATGACCTTCTTCAGTTAAAATACTCTCTGGATGAAATTGGACACCTTCAATTGCATAAACTTTATGTCTAACCCCCATAATGATTCCATTTTCAGTAGTAGCGGTAACTTCTAAACAATCAGGTAATGATTTAACAGATCCAGCAAGTGAATGATATCTAGTTACAGCAACACCTTGTGGCACGTTGGAAAATAAACCTTTACCATCATGATTAATTGGTGAAGTTTTACCATGAACAATTTCACCAGCGTATTCAACTTCACCACCGAAAACATCAAACATACATTGTTGACCCATACAAACCCCAAAAATAGGTTTTTTACCTTTAAAATGATCAATAGCTTGCATTGAAACACCTGAATCTGTCCTTGGATGACCTGGACCTGGTGAAATCATTAAAATATCAAATTCCATTTCTTGTAATTGTTCAATGGAAATAACATCGTTACGAATAACAGTCACTTGAGCACCTTCTTGGCAAAGGTACTCATAGATATTCCATGTAAAAGAGTCGTAATTGTCAATAAGAACAACGTGTTTACTAACCATGGTAATGATGATTGTGTAATGAATGAGTCAGTAAAGAGTGATGAGTGAAAAAAAAAAATTGAAAAGTCTCATTTCAATTATTATGTACTATATAACTAACTATGACTAGTAGATATCGCGTGGATTACCATTTAAAGGAACATCGTCGAGATGAATTCATTGAATGGGTTAAATCTCTTTTAGCAACACCTTTTGTGCTTCAATCGAGTAGGTATAAAACCAGCAGTGATGCCTATGCTGCAGTTTTCAAGGATATTGAAAGTTTAATAGATGAACATAGATTAAAAGGGACTCAATCAAGATTAAGTAAATTGGTACCCTCAATTGGATCATTTTTCACACATTTACCATTAGAATCCGCTTTTCATATACAGGATAAACGTAGATCAATTTCAAAGAGGAAATTAGTTGCTCCAAGTTTTAATGATGTTAGAAATATATTGAATACAGCTCAATTATTAGCACTTGCACAAACAGGGATTAACTTAATAACTTTTGATGGTGATATAACACTGTATGATGATGGTGATAATTTTAATAATGATTCACCAATTTTACCATTTTTATTGGAAATTTTAAAAAGGAATATTGTTGTTGGTGTTGTTACAGCTGCTGGTTATACTCAACAGGAAAAATATTATGAAAGATTACATGGGTTAATAGATGGAATTAAAAATAGCACACTTTTAAATAATACACAAAAATCAAATTTATTAATAATGGGTGGGGAATCTAATTTCTTATTCAGATTTGATCCTCAATTAGGTCAATTGAAACGATTAGATGAACAACTTTGGGAATTACACGATATGAAAGATTGGACGGAAAAGGGTATTATCGAAATATTAGATTTCGCACAAAATCAATTGGCCTTATTAATTGAACAATTAGGATTAAATGCTCAATTAGTAAGAAAAGACCGTGCTGTTGGTTTAATACCTATTAAAAAAGATTTAATAAGAGAACAATTGGAAGAAGTTGTTTTATGTGTTGATCATGCTTTACGTGATTTCCTCCCTGCTAAGGAAATCAATTGGTGTGCGTTTAATGGAGGAAGAGATGTTTGGGTCGATATTGGGGATAAATCATTAGGTGTTAGAGTTTTACAAAGGGTTTTATGTCAAGATGATTTAATAATTGATTCTAGTAATACCTTACATGTTGGTGATCAGTTTGGTAGTTTAGGGTCCAATGATTATGCTAGTAGAACAGCAGCTACTACTGCTTGGATTGCTTCCCCTAAAGAAACAGAGGGGGTATTAGAAGAATTGTTGGAGTATTTAGATAGCACCGAAGACAATTAGTGGTATTTGAATGAAAAGTACCTAAAAACCCTCCTTTCCCTCTCAAATTTTTCCAATAACACAAAGCAATTAGTATCAACTCAACTATACAACCAGGCAAACACTTAAACACACTCGTTATACCCTCATATTCAAAATATGTAAAACTCTCACATGGTGCTTTTCTTACGTAAGCATACATATTTTTTTTTATTAATTATTCTTGCTCTCTTAATCTATTATACCTTACTTATTCTCTTATCAACACAAACAGATACCCCAACCCTATTACGAACACGAAAAAAATGGGAGGAATAACAACCATTGCTACATTAATCACATTATCGCCAATTCTTAAGAAAACACTGACGGCTTTAAACGAATTACACTTTTCCTTAAATACAAAAGTTACTAGTACTACTTTGGGGATTGATAAGATTAAATTAATTGAAGAAAGTTTAGGGTTTTGGATTATTTACCCAATAATTAGGAAAATTGTTACATGGCTGCCTCTTGGTGGAATCATTTGTCTTTATATTAATGTTTGGTTGACTTGGGAAGTCGTTCCAGTACCAACAACCCCAAATGGTGGTGGGAAAATCACTGGTATCAGATTATTACTAAATGAATATTTACCAATATTTATTAACTTCATCGATGATAAACAGGGGGAATTGATTGATATTTGTTTGAAATTGAAAAGTTCCCCATTTATTGAATTCATAATTAATACTTTTCGTTTAGGGTATATATTTGACTATTTGGAAAATTCAAGGAAAAGTCGTCGACAACAGCAATCCCAGAAGAAGAATTTGGAAACTACAACAAATACACTTAATGTTGCACAATCGATTCTAAGTTCATTAATTATACCAATATTTGAATTTGGGTCGAATTCGAATTCGGCTTCGAGTTCAAATTCGAATTCGAATTCAAGTACAACCACATCAGCAACTGCAAATACCAATACCAATACCACACCTCCGCCAACTATTCCATCAAAAACTAATAATAATGAAAGTACCAGTACTAACACAAGTAGTCGAAACGGGAGTTTTGATGATTTTGCTATAGTTACCGAACGGGATTTTAAATTAAGTGTTACAAAGGGTAGTAGTGGTGATAAATCAAAAGTTACTAGTAGGAAGACATCTAATTCTTCATTTAGTAGTAAATTTGGGTTTTTCAGTTAGTTAGTTAATTAAATATATCTCTTTATTCTTTTTTAAGTTAGTTTAGTTTAATCTTTTTTTTTTTATTAACATAAGTATGTACAAGTTACAAAAAAAACATGTGATAAGCTTAATTAAATTCAATATTTTCTAAAATCAAAGCATCCTTTTCTAACTTTGATTTTTGTTTAATTGCATCAGCCTTGATATTTTTCATTTTCCTTCTAAGATTTTTAGAAATAAAATTCATTGGAGTTGGTTGTTGATCTAAAATCCCACCAAAAGCCTTTGAAGGTCTTAATTTATCTGAATTAATTGCACTTGATTTATCAGATCTATATTTATCCATTTCAATACATGCTTTTTTATGTAATTGAAAATCTTCAGATTCAGCTGGCCAAACAAATGGATCAATTAAATCTACAGTCATCTTTTTAATTTGTGCTGATCTAAATCTTGAACCATATGGAGCTGGTAAATTTCTAGTAAATGTACCTGGCATTAAAGCAGTTGAAACATTTAAAACTCTTAATCCATAAATATTATAAAGGTAATCTCTTAAATCTAATTTATTAAATGATTTTGGGACAATAAATTTAGCTTGATATGGTGTATGCTTTGCATTTGGTCTTAAAAGTTTAATAGTTGCATAAGGGAAATGAATTTGTTTTGAACCTTGATGAAAATTTGGTTCATCTTGGAGAATGGCATCTCTTGAACGTTCCTTCAGTTTTTTAGAATGGGATGCCTTGATTTCCTTAGCCACAAAGGGCTTTCTCTTCATTGGCTTAAGTCTCCCAATAATAATGTTACGTTTCTGGACTAGTTGGGCAAGCATGTTTAACAAGAACAAGAATTAAGTGTGAGTGTTATAAATTTTTCATCAACGACAAATTGAAGAAAACCAGAAAAAAAAAGCCAGCTTACGTAATCAATGATTACGTAAGCGTGATTACGTAATCATTGCTTACGTAATATTTTTTAATTTTTCTTCGTAAAGTGGCAATTTCGAAATTGGATGGGAAAAAGTTTTGCGTTCGACTTGAAATTGTTTATTAACAAAGCAAAATGGAAGTCACAACGGAGGACTGCTGGACGGTGATCACGTCGTTTTTCGAGACACGTGGGCTTGTTTCGCAGCAGTTGGATTCTTTTGAAGAGTTCGTTGAAACGGCCGTTCAAGATTTGGTATTGGAAGACCCAAAGTTGGTTTTGGATCACCCAGCTCAACATACTCATGCAATGGATGATGTTAATACCAGATATGAAATCACCTTCGGGGATATCTTTGTTTCAAAACCAACGCAGACTGAAGCTGATGGTACAACTTCCACTTTATTACCTCAAGAAGCTCGTTTACGTAATCTCACTTATTCTGCTCCATTATACGTTGAAATGAAGAAATTAGTTAAAGAAGCAATTGATAGTGAATCAAATGAAACCCCATGGTATAAAGAAGGTGATATTTATAAACATAGACAAGGAATTATTACAGATTTAATCCCAATGCCGCCAACTGATGATGATAATGACCCTGTTGTTGAAGAAGTTCATAATATTAAAACTCATCAATCAGGTGCTGAAACTCAAACAATTTTCATTGGGAAAATCCCAATTATGTTAAAATCTAAATTTTGTACTCTTTATGGTTTATCCGAAGAAGAACTTTATCAAATTAGAGAATGCCCATTTGATATGGGTGGGTATTTCATTATTAATGGGTCTGAAAAAGTTTTAATTGCTCAAGAAAGATCAGCTGCTAATATTGTTCAAGTTTTCAAAAAATCAGGTCCATCACCAATTTCTCATATTGCCGAAATTAGATCTGCACTTGAAAAAGGTTCAAGATTAATTTCTTCAATTCAAGTTAAACTGTCAAAAGGTGGGGCTTCATCATTCAAAAATGGGAATGTTGGTAGATCAATTAAAACTACTTTACCTTATATTAAAGCAGATGTCCCAATTGTTATTGTTTTTAGAGCTTTAGGTGTTATTGAAGATGGTGATATTTTACAACATATTTGTTATGATGAATCAGATTGGCAAATGTTAGAAATGCTTAAACCATGTATTGAAGAAGGTTTCCTTATTCAATCACAAGAAGTTGCACTTGATTTCATTGGTAGAAGAGGTAATGCAACTGGTATTAAAAGAGATAGAAGAATTCAATTTGCTAAAGATATTCTTCAAAGAGAATTTTTACCTCATATTTCTCAAGATTCTGGTCATGAAACTAATAAAGCTTATTTCTTAGGTTATGTTATTAATAGATTATTATTATGTGCATTAGAAAGAAAAGAACAAGATGATCGTGATCATTTTGGTAAAAAGAGATTAGATTTAGCAGGTCCATTATTAGCAAATTTATTCAGAATTTTATTTAGGAAACTTTCAAGGGATATCTTTAGATATATGCAAAGATGTATTGAAAGAGGTGAAGATTTCAATATTATTTCTGCTGTTAAATCAACAACTATTACATCAGGTTTGAAATATTCTTTAGCAACTGGTAATTGGGGTGAACAAAAGAAGGCAATGTCTTCCAAAGCTGGTGTTTCTCAAGTTTTAAATAGATATACTTATGCTTCAACATTATCACATTTAAGAAGAACTAATACACCAATTGGTCGTGATGGTAAATTAGCAAAACCACGTCAATTACATAATACACATTGGGGGTTAGTATGCCCTGCTGAAACCCCTGAAGGTCAAGCTTGTGGTTTAGTTAAAAATTTATCCTTAATGTCATGTATTTCAGTTGGGACTCAATCTGAACCAATTACTTATTTATTAGAAGAATGGGGGTTAGAACCAATGTCAGATTATGATCCAATTAAACATAAAGATTCAATTCGAGTTTTCTTAAATGGGAATTGGGTTGGTACTCATAGAGATCCATCTTTATTAGTTGATACAATGAGACAATTAAGAAGAAATGGGACAATTTCATCTGAAGTTTCCCTAGTTAGAGATATTAGAGAAAAGGAATTTAAAATTTTCACTGATGCTGGTAGAGTTTATAGACCATTATTCATTATTGATAATGAAGAAGATAGTCCAACTAAAGGTTCATTAAAATTAACAAAGGAACATTGTAGAAAAATTTTAGATAGAGAAATTGAAATGTTAGATAATGAAGATGATGAAGATGAAGAAGAAGCAGAACCAATTTCAAGAGAATTCGGTTGGGAATCATTAGTTAATAATGGTGTTGTTGAATATTTAGATGCAGAAGAAGAAGAAACTATTTTAATTGCTATGTCAATTGATGATTTACAACCAGTTGATGAAAATATGGAAGAAAAAGTTTTTAATGATCCAGGTCAAAGAATTAAATCTCATGTTACAGGTAATTCATTTACTCATTGTGAAATTCATCCATCAATGATTTTAGGTGTTGCAGCATCAATTATTCCATTCCCTGATCATAATCAATCCCCAAGAAATACTTATCAATCAGCTATGGGTAAACAAGCAATGGGTGTTTATTTAACTAATTATAATGTTAGAATGGATACAATGGCAAATATTTTATATTACCCACAAAAACCATTAGGTAAAACTCAATCAATGGAATTTTTGAAATTTAGAGAATTACCAGCTGGTCAAAATGCAATTGTTGCAATTTCATGTTATTCAGGTTATAATCAAGAAGATTCAATGATTATGAATCAATCATCAATTGATAGAGGGTTATTTAGATCACTTTTCTTTAGATCATATATGGATCAAGAAAGAAGAAATGGGATTTCCATTGTTGAAGAATTTGAAAAACCTCAAAGGGCTTCAACTTTAGGGTTTAAAGCAGGTACTTATGAAAAATTAGACAATGATGGTTTAATTTCCCCTGGTGTTAGAGTTTCAGGTGATGATATTATTATTGGTAAAACAGTTCCAATTCCTCCAGATACTGAAGAATTAGGTCAAAGGACTAAATATCATACAAAGAGAGATGCATCAACACCATTAAGAACAACAGAAAATGGGATTGTTGATCAAGTTTTATTAACAACAAATGCAGAAGGTTTAAAATTTGTTAAAGTTAGAATGAGAACAACAAAAATTCCTCAAATTGGTGATAAATTTGCTTCAAGACATGGTCAAAAGGGTACAATTGGTATTACTTATAGACATGAAGATATGCCATTTACAGTTGAAGGTATTGTACCAGATTTAATTATTAATCCACATGCAATTCCATCACGTATGACAGTTGCACATTTAATTGAATGTTTACTTTCAAAAGTTGCATCATTAAGAGGTTATGAAGGTGATGCCACACCATTTACAGATTTAACAGTTGATGCAGTTTCTAAATTATTAAGAGAAAATGGTTATCAATCAAGAGGTTTTGAAGTTTTATATAATGGTCATACAGGTAAAAAATTAATGGCACAAGTTTTCTTTGGTCCAACTTATTATCAAAGATTAAGACATATGGTTGATGATAAAATTCATGCAAGAGCAAGAGGTCCATATCAAAATTTAACAAGACAACCAATGGAAGGTAGAGCTAGAGATGGTGGTTTACGTTTTGGTGAAATGGAACGTGATTGTATGATTGCTCATGGTGTTGCAGGATTTTTAAAGGAAAGATTAATGGATTGTTCTGATGAATTTAGAGTTCATATTTGTGGTATTTGTGGTTTAATGTGTGTTATTGCAAATTTGAAAAAGGGTCAATTTGAATGTAAGAGTTGTAAAAATAAGACAAATATTTATCAAATTCATATCCCATATGCAGCTAAATTATTATTCCAAGAATTAATGGCAATGAATATTACCCCAAGATTGTATACTCAAAAGAGTTCAGTTACTGTTAGATAAAGAAAAAAAAAGAGAAAAATGTAATAATTTATTAGTGTTTGTTGTGTTGTATATGTTCATTTTAATGTATGTATGTTGTATTTGTTTTAAAAAAAAGTATATTAAAGTAAAGTATAGTAAAGTAAAGGAAACTACTCATTTTATATTATATTATATTATATTATATTTTATTTTATTTTATTTCATTTTATATTAAAAGTACAATTATTACATAAACACCTTCATCATCATCATCATCATCATCATCATCATCTTTTAATCATCTTATAAAGGACCCAAATAATCTTCCTTAATTGAACCAATTGCAGAAATACTATTAACATCAGTTCTAGTACCAATAATTTTAATTCTAACTGGAGAACCAGTATTTAAAACTTGATCATGACTAGCATAACCAGCAGTTGGGGAATATTTCATATCATTAGGGATAAGATGTTTAGAAATGAAAACCATTAATGGACCAACATTTGCGAAGAATCCCATTTTATTAACACTTGAAACAATCCCATCAACAACTTCACCTTTAAAAGGTTTCCAAACTAAAGCTTTATAATGAACTTCAAATAATGCTTCACCTTTACCACCGGGTATAACTTTACCTCTACCAACATCAATTTTATTAATATCTAAAACGGCAATTATATACCCAAATTGACCAGTACATGACCCTTCGACATCTGCTAAAAGACGCTGCTGTAAATGACGATCCATGTTAGGCCCAAAATAAGATGGATGAAGCGTCACATTGAGCGAAAGATGCTTTATAAAGAACATGACCCAATTGGAAGTTGAAGTTGAAGTGTTGATGAATATCGAATATGATTGTTTTTTTTCTCAATTGAATGTTTTAGTTATGAAAAAACAAAAAAAAAATATTTTGTGTTTATAAATTACAATTGGAAGGTAAATGTAATTATAAAAAATTATATAAGGATTATCATTGTATTGATGTTAATGAGACGAAAATTCTGATTAAAACAAATATAAACATGAAAAAATCATAAAAATCTAATTTTTCTTTCCACTTGATTGAAATGAAAAAAAAAAAAGTTTTCCAACATTGACTTTCACTTTTAACAAACACACTAGTAATAGCCATGTCTATGAGAAGAGGAACCAGTGTGGGCCTTGGGCTCACTCGTGTGTGGCACCACGTTGATGTATCACAGGAAAAGCGTTCCTTAGGGGTGCTTGCATCACAAATTGCCATTGCCTTGATTGGGAAACATAAACCATTAGTCCATCCAACTGAAGATGCTGGTGATTATGTTGTTGTTTCCAATGCACAATATTTGAAAGTTACTGGTAGAAAATTCAAGCAAAAGACTTATTGGTCTCATACAACTAGACCAGGGTCAGGTAAAGCTACACCAATGGAAAAGATCGTTAGAGATTTTGGGTTCAAGGAAGTTTTAAGAAGAGCCGTTTCTAGAATGCTTCCCAAGAACAGATACAGAAAGGTTAGATTGGATAGACTTAAGGTCTTTGAAGATGCCAATCATCCATATGCTGGTAATATCATTGCCTGGGCTGATGAACAACCAAAAGTCCAAAAATTGATTAAAGAATCTGAAGAAAGAGCTGTTGAATTGGCTAAATATGAAGAATTCATCAAGTCCAAGAACATCTAAGTATGTTTCTACCTGTATATATACATATCCTATAATATAATAAAATGAAATTATGTAATGTTCAATTTTTAATTTATTTATTCCATTGGGGATAAGCCTTGTTTTTTAGCAAACTATGTCTAATCCAGCTATTAAGAGATCAATACAGGCAATTAAGAACGAACTTGAGTTTCTCCGCGATGCCAAGGAGCTTTCTGATGCTCAATACAACGCAATTTTGGCAAATTTACCTCAACAGCAAGTGCAACAGCAACCTGTTCAAGAATCCAATTTTATTTATGCCCAAGCTTTATACGATTATGAACCACAACAAAGCGACGATTTGAAACTTAAAGCTGGTGATATGATCGAGATTGTTTCTAAACTCTCAGATTCCTGGTGGAGGGGGAAGATCGGTGCTAATGAGGGTGTCTTCCCAAGTAATTACGTAAGAGAAATGGGTAAAGAGCCAACCCCATCAGCACCTCCAATCTATGAAGAAAAGCAACAACAACAACAACCTCCTCAACAATACTATCAACAACAACCTCCTCAACAATACTACCAACAGCAACCACAACAAGTGGTAGTAGAACAACCAAAGAAAAGTTCAAAACTGGGCCAATTCGGGTCGCAATTGGGTCAAGCGGCCATTTTTGGTGCTGGGGCAACAATCGGTGCAGATATAGTCAATTCTATCTTTTAAGAAGCTAAAGCGCGTTTCGTTTCATTTCATTTTATTACCATGTTTGTGTGTGTGTGTGTGTGTGTGGTAATATATATATACACTTCTTTATATTTCCAATTTCGGTCATATCCGAATTTTCATTTATTAACTTAACCTACTTCTTTCTCTACTTAGTTCAGCCACTGTCATGTCATTTCATGCCATTTCATCACAAAACGTTGTACTTGATGGGAAATTACAACCAGCTACAATTGTTTATTCAACATTATCTGGTCTTATTGTTGATATTAAATATAAATTGAATGATTCATCAATTTTAATTGAATATGGTTTAGAATCAATTAGGGATGTTTCACCATTATGTATTTTACCAGGTTTAGTTGATTCTCATGTTCATTTAAATGAACCGGGTAGAACTGAATGGGAAGGTTTTGCTTCAGGTACTCAATCTGCTGCTTCAGGTGGTGTTACAACAGTTATTGATATGCCATTAAATGCTATACCACCAACAACTAATGTTAATAATTTCCAAATTAAATTAAATGCTGCAAAAGGTCAAACTTGGGTTGATGTTGGATTTTGGGGTGGTTTAATCCCTGGTAATATTAAAGATTTAAAACCTTTAATTAATGCTGGTGTTAGAGGTTTTAAAGGTTTCATGATGGAATCAGGTGTTGATGAATTCCCTCAAATTGATTCTCAATATATTAAGGAGGCTTTACAGGAAGTTAAGGGTGAATCAACAATGTTAATGTTTCATGCTGAATTAGATAATCATCAACATGATGAAAAGTGTATCGATGATGACGATCCAACTCATTATGAAACTTTTTTAAAATCAAGACCAGATTCTTTTGAAACTAATGCAATTTCAACAATTATTTCATGTATGGAAACACAACCATTAACGAAATGTCATATTGTTCATTTAGCATCTCAAGAACCATTGAAAATAATTCAAAAAGCTCAAGAAAGAGGATTACAATTATCAATTGAAACTTGTTTTCATTATCTTTCATTAACTGCTGAAGAAATTTCAAATGGTAAAACTCAATTTAAATGTTGCCCACCAATTAGATCAAATGAAAATAGATTACAACTTTGGAATGCTTTAAAAAATGGGATAATTACATCAGTTGTTTCTGATCATTCCCCCTGTACACCTGAATTAAAAGGTTTAGAAAGAGGTGATTTTATGAAAGCATGGGGTGGCATTTCATCAGTTGGGTTCGGTTTACCATTATTATGGACAAGAGGTAGATATATTTACCCTGATTTCTCACTTGTTGATATTGTTAAATATTGCTGTGAAGCAACTGCTAAACAAATCGGTTTATCAAATAAAAAAGGGAAAATTTCAATTGGTTTAGATGCTGATCTCGTTTTATTCGATAAAGATATGGAATTCCAAATTTCAAATGAAAAGACATTTTTCAAAAATAAATTAACTGCTTTCGATGGTAAGAAATTAAAAGGTAGAGTTGTTGAAACAATTCTTAGAGGTAATTCTATTTATGCTTTAGGTAAGGGTGTTTCAAATGTCCCAATGGGTGAACTTATTTTATCACCAAGAAATGATTAAACAATTTGCTTTAGTATTTTTTAAACATATTATATAAATTTGAACATATAGATAGATAGATAGATAGACCATCTATTGTTGCATAAATTACATTTTATTTTTTTTTTTAAAAAATATTATATAAATTTGAAATATATAGAGATGACGAGATAACACTCGTTAGTTTATTATATATGTATGTATGTTGTATCAGTGCATAAAGGGGAGAAATGAAAACAAAAAAATTAAATTAAATGAATATGAATATGAAAATGAATATGAAAAAATGACAATGCTTATGATAACAATCTTACAATCCGAACTTTCTATTAAGTTCATTTTGTACACCTGAAATCATCACTAATTGATTCCAATTATCTTCACCTAATTGAGTTTTTAAAGTTTGTAAAAACCCATAAAAATATTGATTTAATTCATCACATGGGTTATTATATTCACCAATTGATTTAATTATTAATTGTAAAATTTGAAAATCTGACATTATTAAATCAGGGTTATTACCAATAATTTTAATTATACCAATGAAAGAAGAATCTTTTTCTTCATTTTCAATAACTTGTTGCATTATTTCAAACCATTGTTTAATAACATTACCAATTTTTAAAAATGGGTAAATTTCTTTACTATTATTAATACCAAATCTACCTAATGTAATAACTGCATTTTCAATTAATGTTAAATCTGCATCACCTTGTAAATTATGAATAACTGAAATAATTGATTCAACCATTGGTTTTAAATATTGATTAAATTCATCATTTGAAATTCTTAAAGAAATTTCACCTAATGCCCAAATTGAATTATTCCTTGATGCAATTGATGAATCTGATGGGTTATTAATTTCATTATTTATACAAACCATTAAAGTTTGTAAATATGGTTTAATCATTTGATCACAAAGATGAATTGCTAAATCACCTAATAATGCATAACTTGATTGTCTAACATCATCATCATTATCATCAAGGCAAATAATTAATAATTCCATTAATGAATAATTTTTTTCTAAAGAATCGAAATTTTTAATTAATTCAATTGAATGAATTGATAAACCTTGAATTAAACCATCGATTAAATCAATTGAAGTAACAATAAAATCTTTTTCAGGTGCATCAAAACCAGGTTGAACATTTGCCATTTTATCCATTTCAATACAATTTTGTAAAATTCTAATTGCCCTTTGATAAATTGGTGGTGAATAATTTGCAAATGATTCACCTAAACTTGCAGCAACTGATGACATACATTCTAATAATGGCCAAAGATCTTTATCATGATCATCAATATTTTGCCATTTTTCAATTAATGGTGGTAATAAAATATCAATTAAATTTGGTTGTAATTGTAATTGATCACCAACTTTTTCAACAAATGTTTGAACTGTATCATATAAAACTAATAAATTTTTCCTTCTATAATTTTTAAAATATAATTGAAAATGTGATAAAATTTGTTCAATTAATGGTAATAATAAATTTGAATCTGAATTTTCGATAAAATCAGCAATTGCTGAACATGATGATTCTTGAACAACTTTATTCATATCTAAAGCTGAATTAAGTAAAATTTCAAAAGTTGGTTGATAATAATTAGCAAATGATCCATTAGTTAAAGCTTGTGAACAAACCCAAGTTGAATATCTACCTAAAGTCCAACATGACATTTGTCTAACTCTTGGTTGATCATCCTTTATCCTTTCAATTAAAAATTGAATTAATTCAGGTAATTCATTACTTGCATGTTCTAAAGCTGCTTCTGAAATTGCACCTAAAGTTAAAATAGCAGATTCTCTAATTGGCCATTCAGGACTAATAATATTCATTTTAATAATTGGGAATGATAATTGAAGAATTTCAATTGGGAAACTAAGTGATAACATATCAATAGTTGCAGCTGAACATTTTCTCAAATTCCAAATGTATGATGATTCGTTAGCATCGTCGTCGTCGTCGTCATCAGAATCAGAATCCGAGTCCGAATCTGAATCTGAATCATCACCATCACCCTTTTTATTCGATTTAACTGTATGTTCCTTTGATTTAACCATTTGTGGTTTAATATCTTGATCTTTATCCTCAGCTGATTGATCTCTTGAATCTTCATATTCCATCATAATAACATCATCATTTGAATAAATCATCTTGGATAATAAAATTGGAACCATATCATTTAAAACAGGTAAGATTAATTCCCTAGGGGTTGAATTTGAAACCATTGTTAATAAAAATTCACATGCATTTAAAGCTAATTTATCATCATCATCAGATGCATCGGTATTAGTAGTTGAAATAATATGAATCATCCACATAATTATACCATTTAAATTATCATATAATTCACGTGGCCATTGTTCTAAAATTGAACAAAATAAAGAACAAAATTGGAATTTAACAGATTTATTAGTTTCTAATTGACATTGTTGAAATAAAATTGGTAAAAGTTTTTGTAAATTAATTTTCATTATAATTGAATTAATATTAATACAATGACTTAAACATTTTGCTGAATTTGATTTAATTGTTGATGGTAAATTTGAATTATTTAATAATTCAATAAATCTTGGTATTAAAGATTCTAAAGGTTTTGAATGATCACCATTTGATAATTGATAATCTCTATCTAATAATCTACAAGAATCTTCAGTTATTATAGTTAAAACTTCCATTGAACCAATTTGACCATCCAAACCAGCATTACCATCTAAAAGTTGTAATAAATTTGGTAAAAGATTTTGCCAATTATTTAAACCAATTTTCCTAAAAATTGAAGCAATAATAATTGAAGTAATTTTCCTAATTTGATGATGTTTATTTAATAAACCATGTGGTAACATTGTTAAAATATGAGATTTTAAATTTGATTGTTTAGTTGACCAATTTCTTAGTAAATCATTTTTTAAATATAAACCTGCATTTGATCTTGTACCAATGGGGACATCACTTGAATCATTTAATAAAATATGTAAAAGATAATTATCGAAATCAGCTATTGATGTGGCCTGAATTAAAGCTTCATTTGCTTGTGTACGAATTGATAAATCAGGATTTAACAAGCCAGTAAAAATCTGAATTAACTGGACCAGCCCTTGCGGGTCGGCTTGCCATTGAACATTCGGGTCCATTGCAGTAGAATGTGAAAATATCAGAGAATTTGAAGAGCCATTACCTAAGAAAGAAAGAAAAAAAAAAAATTTTTTTCTCTTCTTCACATTCTGACTCCTCATCACATCACGACAGATTTTGGATGTTGTAAGTTTGGCATGTGCTGAGCAGACGAAATGGGGAAACGAGTGATTATTCCCAAAACGGAAATTTCCAACAAACCCATAATACCAAACACAATCGGTCATGTATATGTGTTAGCGATAGCCGGCAAGTAAGAAGAAAAGGGCATATTCTAGCATAGCACAGCTTAGTTCCGTTCCGTTCCGTTCCTTGACTTGCCCACTTGCCCATTTATTACGAAATTCGAAATTCGATATCCGCATTAAAAACAGCAATTGTACACCCATATTCCTTAAAGACCGTATCGGAAAAAAGCACTGCATTTGCCCGCTAGGAGGAGTTGCAGCACACAACACGCAGCAGGGAGCACAGTACACGGTGTGAAACAGGCTGATCTACAGCAGGGCCAATGAAAAGCCCTGATCTTTTAATGTGAAACAGTGTTATGTTTCATAATAGATGCTATTGTATAGAGCCATATGTAAATTTAAAACAAGTGTGAAAAGGAGTAAGTTTGGGGTAACTTTGGGCCCAAGTCGTTGAGTAAGTTAGTTAGCGGTTTAAAGCTATATCGAGTCACGTGGCGGTTTCCCCTTCCTGGCTGGTTGAACACACTGCATCATGAGCATATCGGCACTTGCTGCGTGTGCTAAACTAACCCTCACTGTGAAAAAAAAAAAAAATTGAGATTCTCGAGATTTTGGAATTAAAATGCTTTCTCCCCCACCCTCTCTTCTCTTTTCTCAACTTGGTGGTCTCCACTTTTGTCTGCGTATCTGTCTTTTATTTAAAGCTTGTGCAGTACCACGTTCACGTTCACGTTCACATTAATCGCATTTCTAGCACCCGCTTTTCCCTCCCCCCTCTCACTCTTACACTACACCTTTACTTTACTTTACTTTACCTTCGCTAATAAATGAACGAAGCGGCTCTTATAAAATGGGCACAATCGCATACTCATGCATTGGCAATTAGGGAATACAAATCTGAAATTACACTTCATTGTGATTCAAAATCAAATTCCCCATCAAGTCAACCTGAATTACAACAGGATATTACGGTTTTAAGAATTACTTTATTAAATAGAATTTTAGATGTTGTTATGAGATTAAATTGGTCAACTTCCACATTTGCATTAGCAGTTCATTTATTTGATCATTTCATGTCTAAAAATATAATTGAAATTCATAAACATGGTATGTTAGGTTTTTGTTGTCTTTGGATTGCTTCAAAATTTAATGAAAATAAACCAAAAGTTAAATTATCAGGGGCTCTTTTAAAAAAGGCTGGTTGCTCCCCTGATGATAAACAAGATTTCTTTCAATTAGAATTCTCAATTTTAGAATCAATTAATTGGGATTTATCATTTATTTCACCATGTTCATTAGTTGACCTTTTATTAGATTCAACTGATCCAAATTTTAATGAAAAAAAATTAGGTGCAATTTTCCTCTGTGAGGTTTCCCTTTTTAATGGTTCAATTATGGTAAATTATTCTTGTAATCAAATTGCAAAATGTGCAATTGGTTTAACAAATGTCGCTTGGAAAAATTTAAGACATAAACATATTAAAAATCATAAATATTATCAATTGGATAATTTAATGTTAAAATCAATTTTAAATTTACAACCTGCTTTAAAATTGAAATATTTAGATTCAAATTCTCATTATACCAATAATTCTTCATCAATAATTAATAATCTTATTAATTTAGCTAAACAATTTTTAAGGGATGAACAAAATTATATTCAAAAGCAACAAGCTGCTGTTGCTGCTTATTGGAATTCTAATTCATTAGATTTCATTAATTCCCCATATGGTTATTTAGTTTCACCAAGTTCTTCACCATCAACTTTACCAACAAATTTAAATTTAAGATTACAAACATCAAATCATCATCATCATCATCATCATGTAATGTTACCAACTCCAGGTACAACACCAACTTCTGTTAATTCTATTGTTGGATTTAATAATAATAATACATCAACTTGTTTGTATTCAACACCTGCTGCAAGTGTTCAACAAAATACAATTTCAAATAGGAGTACCTCTTCAAATTCAAATTCAAATTCAAATACTCTCTTGAATTCTTCTTCACATCATACACTTCAACAACAACAACAACATGGAGAATTTTATTCACCTGTTATTGCACGTAAATCAGAATCCAAGACAATTCCACCATCGAGTTATTCATTTACATTTACAAGATCAAAAGCAAAGGGATTTTCAAAGTCTGATGGTTATTTAAATGAAGTTAGAAATGTCTTATTAAGTCAAGAATTGAACGATAGATCAATTAAGAGAAGAAAAATTTAACTACAACTATAACTATGGGCTATTTACTTTATAGCCAGCCAATGACACTTTCTATTCATTCATTTATTCGAATTCGAATACGTTTAGCTTTTTATTTTACTATAACGTACGTTATTAACGCGTACATTCTTTACTATCAATGGCCGCCCCCCCCCCCCCTTCCCCCTTACCAAACAAACATGGACATGGGGCCATGGCCATAGGACACCACTAAGCAAATGTTTATATTTATTTTTTACTTACTTAACAAATCTTTTACAAAAGGAGCCACCACCACAGCTGGCAGCGGTTAGTAAATCAGACTTTATATCTTCCGATCTGTTCTAATTAGATCCGGTTTGTTCGTTTGTTCTTGCCTGCCCACTTACTTATTTTACTTATCAATAACCAATTAGCACCGCTTACTGGTCATATCGGTTAAATTTTTAATATAATCTGCATTTTGCCGATTAATCTTCAACCAACCATTCCCTAAATACTGCTGCAATTGGATAAAAGTTGACCTTTCCCTGCTCCTGCTTCTACTGCTGCTCCTACTGCTGCTCCTCTTTTCTATGCAAGTCACAATATAAATATAAATATATATATATATATATATATCCATCTATCCTCTTTAGTGCTGAGCGTGTTTCCCAATTGAGTAATGTGAAATAATGGAAATATTTTTTCAACCTTTAAAACCCAACCAAATACCTAACTAAACTAACTAACTAACTAGGCGTGGATGTTCAAAACAGCCATCACACTAGCACCAAAAGTTTTATTTGGTAGACCATCTAATAATTTAACATCTGGTATTGTTGGTTTAGCAAATGTTGGTAAATCGACTTTTTTTCAAGCAATTACAAAATCTAAATTAGGTAACCCTGCAAATTACCCATTTGCGACAATTGAACCTGAAGAAGCAAGAGTTTTAGTCCCTAGTTATAAATTAGATAAATTAGCAAAATTATATGAATCAAAGAAGAAATTACCATCAATTTTAAAAATTTTTGATATTGCTGGTTTAGTACGTGGTGCAAGTGATAATAAAGGTTTAGGAAATGCATTTTTAAATGATATTAGACAAGTTGATGGGATTTTTCAAGTTGTTAGAGCATTTAAAGATACGGAAATAACACATATTGAAGGGAATGTTGATCCCGTTCGTGATTTAGTTATTGTTCAAGATGAATTAATTTTAAAAGATATGGAATTCATTGAAAATTTATTAGAAAAAATTGAAAATCAATTAACTCATAAGGCAAATAAACCAATTAGTGATTTAGAAAGAATGAAATTAGAAAAATTAACTTTAGAAAAAGCATATGATGTTTTAATTAATGGTCAAAGAATTTTTAATTTTGAAAATTGGCTTGATAATGAAATTAAAGCTCTTAATTCATTTAATTTATTAACTGCTAAACCAATGGTTATTTTAGTTAATGTTAATGAACAAGATTATTTAAATCAAGAAAATGAATTCTTACCTGAAATTCAAAATTGGGTTAAAGAATATGCTAATCAAGCTAAAATTATTTTATTCTCAGCTGATTATGAAACTAAAATAAATGAAAATGATGTTTATGCTGGTGATAGTTGTTTACCCCAAGTTATTAACGAAATGAGAAATGCATTAAATTTAATTTCATTTTATACTTGTGGTCCATTAGAAGCTAGACAATGGACAGTTAGATCACAAACTTTATGTCCAAAAGCAGCAGGTGTTATTCATACAGATTTCGAAAAGACTTTTATTAATGCTGATTTAATTAAATATTCAGATATATCAGAATTAGAACCACCATTCGATGAAAAGAAATTAAGAGCAAAAGGTCAAATTCAAAGAGTGGGGAAAACTTATATAGTTGAAGATGGTGATGTCTTACATTTCAAAGCTGCCGTTGCCAAAAAGAGGTAACAACCTGTAAATATAAATATACATACATGTACATAGATAACTTTTCTCCTTTTTTTTTTTATAGATCATGCAATGAACCATAATGTTCACCTAAACCTAACATATGTTTATAATAAATTAATTTCAATTCATTATTAGGAGCAGATCCATTAATTAAATGAACTGGTTGATTATTTTGTAATATGGATATTGGACAATCATATATTTTCCCCAATGCTAATATTTCCATTTCCCCACCCCATTTAGCAGTATTAATTATTTCATCAATGTATAAATCAATATCTTTCAAATCGCCAGTTTGCTCATCAAATAAAAATGGAATAAAATCATCCCTATTTGTAGAAATGTATTCACCTGCTTGTTTCCTTAAATCAGCATACGTTACTTCAATTTCCCTTCTATGTTTTAATTGATCTGAAATTGAATTAAATAAACAATGCCCATCTGAAACAATATCTATTTGTTTAAGTTTCAATTCTTGACATTTTAATGCCAGACCTTCTAATTCGATCTTTCTATAATCTATCATATTTGAAGCTTCCTCTTGTGCTTCAGCTGTTAATTTTTCCATTTCTGCTTGCCTACGTGCCAATCTTTCCTTTTGTCTGTTTCTCTTACCACCACCACCAGCAGCAGTAACTGATTCCTCTTTTTGCTCGCTCTTCTCCTCAAGTGCCAACTGTGCTAGTAAATCCTCTGGGGAAACATCCTCTTCTTCACCTAAAACTTGTGCCAGTTCCTGTTGATGACGACTTTTCATCTGGTCTTCTAATTCGATGATCTGCTTGTTAACTTGTTTCCGCGTCGATTTCGTTGCAGATTTTTTCATTCCCATGCATTTCGCCTGGAGTTTTTTCAGCTCCTGACGGTGTCTCGCTAGTACCGCGTCTTCAGATTCCATTATACAAAAGAAGCTTTCTCTTTGTCTCTACTCTTTTTCCTTTTTTTTTTAGCTATAAGTGAAAAATTATGATTATGTCAAAAAATTGTAAGTTAAGAATTCAAAATGGGGGAATTAGAAATAAATATACTAATATTCATTAAATAAGTATAATTAACGCTATTAACTATTATATATACAAATTCACCCTTTTATCAATCAATCCCCGATAATTTCAAATCTAGTATATAGTATATATTTTTTCCATAGATATTTTTTTTTCTTCCTTTCTCTTCTTTAACTTGTCTATCCCCCCTAATTATTTAAAATGGGCTTCTTTTGGGCTTCTAAACCACAACCACAACCACAAATAGCTGCTGCTGTTTCCTCTTCACAACCAAATTACCCAGCTGCATGTCCTATGCACAAAAAGGAAGAATCATCCTCAGAAATTGATCCTTATGCCCTTAATCCAGATACCAATATGCCATATAATTTACCAATTACTAAAGCCCCAGGTCAAACTATTGATTTGCCAACAGAAAGGACAATGTCTACAATCCCAAGAGGTGAAGCTCAAGGTGTTTGGGAATACCCATCACCTCAACAAATGTTAAATGCAATGATTAGAAAGGGTAAAGGTGATGTACCTGAAGATGCAGTTGAATCAATGGTTAATATTCATAATTTCCTTAATGAAGGTGCTTGGGAAGAAATTGTTGAATGGGAAAAACCATATACTTCAAAAACTAATATTGAACCAAGATTATTAAAATTCACTGGTAAACCAAATCAATTATCACCAAGGGCTCAATATTATAGTTTCATGGGGAAAATATTCCCTGAAAGTTATGGTACTGAACCTCCATTCGATAGACATGATTGGACAGTTTTAAGATCTGATGGTAATGGTGGTTGGAATAATGTTAGATACGTTATTGATTATTATTCAAGTGGTGAAGATATGTTCGGTATGCCAATGTTCTCATTAGATGTTAGACCTGCATTGGATGATTTCGAAAGTGTCAAACAAAGATGTGGGCATTGGTTAAAAGAAATGAAACCAACTTGGGATAAAGCAATGGGTCAACAACCTACTACTAATGATAAGGAGGAATAGAATAAGAAATATTATTCTCTCTTCTCTCCTTATATATATAATATTAATCTTCGTGTATATAACCATTTCCTTATTCTTTTGTCTTTAAAACATATAAATAAATTTAAATAATATATCCAATATATATATAAAAAAAACGTCTCTTAATATACACAATACACACAGTGTGACTAACAAAAACAATTCATATAACTACCTAATGTAACCCTTATTTGAAATCTTTCCCAACAATAATCTTCAATGAATTCAATTTCCATTTCATTTGAAGGATCAAGACCAATTTCAAATAATGAATAAGGATTGATAATTGAACCTGAATGAACTAAATCTCTTAAATCTTCATTTAATTTCTTACTTAATCTTTTAAAATATCCTTGTAAATCTTTATTAATAATTGGTAATTCCAAATCATTTTCTAATTGAATATTTTCCCCAGCTGTTGCCCACCAACCCATTACGAAAACCATCATTTCAATTAATGATTTATTACTTGATAAATCATTATATGAATTAGATGCTGGTTTACACCAAATTTGTTGATAAACAGATTTAAAATGATTTAAATCTCTTGGAGTTGAATAAATTATTTCACCGTTTGATTTTTTCAATATTGGAGAATTCCCAGGAGTTATTTCTAAACTATAATCAAATAAATTTTGTTTCTCTAATATAATTTGATCACTAGTTGATGCAATAAATGATTTCTTATTTTTCAATTCATCAATATCCATAATACAAATATTGTAAATTGGGTCATTTGATAATTCACTAATATAATAAAGACAATAAATATATTTATTCAAAATTTCATGTTCACTACCACCATTTGAAGAAGAATGAATTATTAATCTCTTTTTCAACATTGATAATTTCCAAATTGTATAAATTAATGGACCTAAAATTTCAAACATTGATTTTAATTCATCGATTAATTCAATACTTGAAACTTTTAAATTAACTTTATTCACCTTCTCGATTAATTCCTTACCTAAAATGAAATCTAAATCAATTTGATTAAAATCATTAATTAAAATTTGTGATAATGTTAAATCTAATTGATCTTTAACATTATAAATTTTATCCAATGGGTCATCACTTAAAACACCAAGAGAATACATCTTAACTAAAGATCTATCACCCATTTCATTTATTAGAGGAGAATTCTGTTTAAAAACACTTAATCCAATTAACCCATTATGTTTAAAACAAATAATATCCTTTTTAACATTATGTGCCCCCGAAGGTAAAGTTTTAAACTCGATATTTTTCAAATCAATAACCCCATTTAAATTATAACTCCATACAATTTCATTACCTGTGTGCACATTAAAATGTGTGAGAAATATAGATTTAATTGCCATCCTATTGTATAAATTGGTGTATACTAGTATATATTTTTTTTTTCTTCTTCTTTCCTTTTATTCTCTTAGATATAAGATTTGCTAATTATATAATGGTCAAACGTAGTAATAACGTATTGATCGAATCAAATACTTCTAATAAAAATACAAATAAAAGAAGGCGACCTTCAACTTCCTCTTCTTCATGTGATGAAATTTACACTCAAATAGGGATAAAATCAAAAAATATACCTAAATGTATTATAGATCAACTGTTACAACAACCTAAAAATCATATTAATGATATATTACCTAATAGAAAACAACAACAGCCACCATTAGCAATGTTAGCATTTTTTTTTAAACCTAGTGATACCCTTTGGATTAAATTTTGTAATTCAATTAATTCAAAATATAATAATGATAATGATAATAATGATAATGATAATGATAATGATGATTTATTAGTTATTGGTATAACACCATCAATTAATGAAGTTGAATTATCTAATAATTTCCCAATAATATTAGATTCTTCCGGGAAAATATGTAAAAAAATGGGATTAAGAGATCCATTAGGTGGTGGAATATACCCATTAAGTTCATTTGTCATATTTAATAAATTAGGTTATGAAATTTCAAGATTTAAAATAGGTTATGATAAAAATATAATTGAAAATATCAATCAAATTATCAAGTACATTGTTTAGGTGGGTGGGACTAAGGGTTCGGTTTCCTTCCTTTATATAATAATACACATTTTTTTTTTTATACACACACTAAATTACTTACAATTACAACTCCATTAATTTTTGACGTTCATTTTCTAATTCAGTAAATTCCTGTGCATCCTTTTCATAAGTTTCCTTAACATCTTTTAATGCCTTTGATATCCTATCAATTTCTTCAACTTCTCTCTTTTTAAAATCATTTGGTAAAAGTGTACCTGGGGTTTTAGTTAATAATTGAAACATTTTTTCAGTTGGTTCATTAAAAACAATTTCATCATATAATTCTGATTTAATTGTACCATCATCTTGAACAACAGTTGATGGGAATGGATGTAATTTTAAATGATGTAATAATGTAACATTTTTTTCACCACCTTCACTTTGAAAGAAAATTTTAATAATAATTTCAAATTCACCCCAACCTGTTTCAGTAACTTCAAATGGTGGATGTTCAATACTCCTTGTTGAATTTGGGTATGTATCATGTAATTTAAAAACAACTTTTTTAATATATGTTGTTAAATCATTACCTAATGGATCTTTAACATAAACAGTCCAATGATGAGTGTGATCTTCAGGTGCATTTAATGGTTTAGGTTTTTCCATTGAAAACTTCTCTGCTGTATTCCCATAAAGTATAGGCTTTGAAATAGAGATCTGTTTGATCCTCTTATGAGTTGGTGCGTGTCCCATTAAGAAACGAAGGAGGAGTTTACGTATACTATATATATTGAAAATTAACATTAGAATTTTCGCTCATCAATTTTATTTATACAAATCAAAATCTTATTCTCTTCTATATACTCTAATCAATATAAACACTATTAGAATTTTTACCTCTACTGTCCATACAATTACTCAGCAAAAGACCCACCTAAAGATTTGAATAAACCACCTTCCTTAGCTGCCATTTCATAATAACTATAAATTGTAGTTGCAGCCATTAAAATTGAAGTACCTGAACCTAAAGTACCTGCTAAATCACTAAGAACAGAAAGAGCACCAATACATGCACCACCAAAAGCAGCAGCAGTTGGAATAACTTTTTTCAATTCTTTATAAACACTTGTATCTCTATGACCAGCGATTACAATACCTTGTTCTTTAAATTGTTTTGCAACATCCCTTGGTGAAGTACCTGAAACATCAATCCAAGTTTTTGAAAAAAATGCACATGAACCAAGTACAAATGAAACATAAATAACAGTTCTAATTGGATCAAATAATGCAGATGTTAAATTTTGTGGTGGTTGTAAATAATAAGAAATACCTGAAATTGCAAATAATTGAGGTGAACCTGGTAATGGTTCCCAAACACCAATTAATCTAACTAAGAAATTATCAGGGAATTTATTATAAATCATTTGAGAAATAATAAAAATATTTGATGTTAAAGCACTTTGTAACATAATTGGCATATTAGAAGTGTAAAATAATCTAATTGGGTGAAGTGCATGTGCACCTCTTTGTTTAACTGATTTAATTGGTAATTCAACTCTTAAAGATTGAAGGTAAACAACAGCACCAAAAATAACAATTGTTGAAACAACTTGTGACATATTTGGGGCATTATCTCTAAAGAATGAATCAATTAATGCAGCTCTCTTTGAACCTTTTGTAAAAAGTAAATGAACGAAGGCTAAAATTGCACCTTCGAATTCAGAACCTCTACCTCTATTAACTAAAGTTGGTGAAAAACATTTCCAAAAGATTTGTTCACAAATTTTAGTTGATGTAAATAATGAAGTACCTGAACCTAAACCATAACCATTTTGCATTAATTCATCTAATAAAATAACCATTAAAGCAGCAACAACTAATTGTAAAATTAATAATGAACAAACGGCATAACCTAAATCAGCTGGTCTACCATACATACCAGTTAAAACATAAACTGTTGCTTGACCAAATGAAAGAAGAATAGCCAAGACTTTTTGAGCAACATTAAAAAGTTCCTTTTCTTCAGTTGATTGAATATTAATATTTAAAATTTGAGTACCTTGTAATAATTGGAAAACCATACCAGATGTAACAATAGGGGAAACACCCAATTCCATTAATGTCCCCCTATTAGAAGCCAGCATCATTCTAAGCCATAAAAGTGGGTCACTTGATTCACCAGAAACAATCCCATATAATGGAATTTCAGACATAACAAGGAAAATCAGTAATGTAGCCCCGGTCCACATTAATTTCTGATTAAATGGGATCTTTCTCTCCGGCTTTGCCACTTCGGGAACAAGACCCTGTAAAGGCTTGACGATGTCAAGAAGACGGAATGATGACATAGTTGTTTTTAAAAGTTTAAAAGGAAGATGAGATGAAACAAAAGACACACAAATTTTCGTCCATTGAATACGTGGCATTTTATCAAGATGATGTTAAAATTTAATTTTTTTCAATGATGTTGATTGTTTCAATGGTTAAAGGACAGTATAGTCCTATTAAGTAAATGATCCTCGTTAATTTAAAACAATAACGGTGGTTTTATCTTGTATGGTTGTTGAGTTAGAAAATGCCGTTTTGGAATGACAATCAATTGACTTATAAAATGTTGAAAATTAGTTAAATGGGAAGCTGTTTATATTATATTATATGTTTGTTTATTGTGTTTAATTGGTTGTAAATGTAAATATCATTAGTTTAAAAGTGTGTATATTTTATTTGCTGAGCGTTTAAACTAGTATTAACATTACTGTAGTTTCAAAGAAAGTGCTAATTTTTTGAAATTTAATAAACGTTTCCTTTAATTTCAGTGTGTGTGTGTGTGATGATGGTATTTCAAAATAACTAAACTAACTGACTAACTAACTATTTTAACTATGTTAACTAACTAACTAAGTAAGATTGATACATATTTTATTTTTTTCAAACGCGTCATATATAATTACCCTTTTAATAACGAACATGCCCAACACGTCCAATGTGATGAGTATTTCACAGATGGTGACGCCGACACCGGAATCTGTTTCTTCTCCTACTCCTGCTCCCATTATAGAGCAAACGGATTCAATCAAGAAAAAATCAACACCAGAAACCACTTTACCATCAATACCTAATAATACCACCGCACAGGATGAATTCGATCCTAATACCCAAGTAATTGAATTAGAAATACCTATTTCAACTTATTATGATATTCATTCAGAATTCAATTTCCCCTGGATGATGCAGGAAAAATATGGTATTTCATTAAGTAATATTAATATACCAACAAAATCATCAACTGAAGGTGTAGTAGTTGATGATGTTGATGCAGATGAAGATGATGACGATGATCAAGATGATGATGATGATCAAAATGATGACCCAAATGATGATTTCATCGTCCCCGATAAGAGAGATGATCATCAAATTGTTAAACTTTTAGGTATTCAATTTAATCAAGAAATGACAGATAGTGAAAAGGAAGCATTAGTTTTAAATGCATTGAATAAACGTGAAGCTAAGAATAATCAAAGATTAGGTAAATATGATGTTTATGATCCTTTTATTGATGATGAAGAATTAGAAGTAGAACAACAAGGGTCTCATATTGATGGTTGGTTTATTTGGAATGGTGAATTAAATAGTGAAAAGGGTGGTATTGCACAGGTTATTGAACGTGAGCAACAACAATTAGAACTTGTTGATAACAATAATGAAGTTGATGTTGATGTTGAAAATGTGAATAATATCCAAGAACCTGCCCCTGCTAACAAAAGACGTAGACAAGATCAAGAATTCGTGGAACTTGAACCTAAGAAATATAAAAAGAAACAAAAAATTAGTACTCCCGTTGCTACAGAAGAAGAACCGTTGCCACAACCTGTTGTCAGTTCTAAACCTGTTGTAGCAGATGAAAAGACAAGCAAGAATCAAATTATTATTGGTTCATTTACTGGCTTTTCATGAGCAAACATGATTTTATTTGATTTGGGATATTTTTTTTTTTTTTTTTGTCAATTTTTCATTTTTTTTTTTCTTTTTAACAATGTCAAATAACAATACACCAATAGCTATTGGTATTTTATCTGCCTTAGCTACAATTGTTGCAATTGGATCTTTGGAAAAATATTATTTACAATCCAATATTTTAGATGCATGTTGTTCCATATTAAAATCAAAACAATTATTAGATGACCCTATTTCTAAAAATTCAACAACTGGTACATCAATTAAAACTAAAACTAAATCAAATTTATCAAGGACTAATGATAATTCTATTATTTATAAAGGATCTGAAGAATACCCAGAATCATTAATTGAAGAACAATTAGCACGTAATTATGCTTTCTTAGGTTCAGATGGTATGAAAAAAATTCGTGATATGCGTATTGTTGTAATTGGTGCAGGTGGTGTTGGTTCAAATGCAATTGTTTCATTAATAAGATCTGGGATTTGTAAAATGAGAATTGTTGATTTTGATCAAGTTTCACTTTCATCATTAAATAGACATGTTTGTGCAACTATTAAAGATGTTGGTAGATCAAAAGTTGATGTTTTAATTGAATATATTAGTGAAATTTGTCCATGGATTTATGCAGAAGGTATTAATGAATTATACTCTGGTGAAAAATCACAAAGATTAGTTTTATGGAATGATAAATCAAAACCAGATTTCGTTATTGATTGTATTGATAATATTGATACAAAAATTGAATTATTAACTTATTGTCATCAAAATGATATTAAATGTATTTCATCAATGGGTGCAGCATGTAAATCTGATTCAACTCGTGTTAATATTGGTGATATTTCAGTTACTGATGAAGACCCATTAGCTAAAACTGTTAGACGTAAATTAAAAAAATTGGGAATTTCAAGAGGTATTACAACTGTTTTCTCAGCTGAGAAACCAGATCCACGTAAAGCAAATTTATTACCATTACCAGAAGAAGAATTTCAAAAAGGCCCAGTTGATGAATTAACTGCAATGAAAAATTTCCGTGTTAGAATTTTACCAGTTTTAGGTCCAATGCCAGCTATATTTGGTTTAGCAATTTCAACACATATTATAACAACTGCTAGTGGTTACCCAGTTGAACCAATTGAAGCTAAAAATAGATATAAAGTTTATGATCAATTATATAATACATTAGCAAGTCAACAATCAAGATTAGGTATAATGAATCAAAAAACTCCATTTGTTGGTCTTAATGATATGCAATATATTTTTGAAGAAATTTGGCGTGGTAAATCACCAATTAGTGGTCTTTCAACTAGACTTTCAATTTCAAGATGGAACCCAAATAAAGAATTATCAATGCAAAATGTTGTACTTTTAACAAAGGATGAAACTAAAATTCATGAAGCTAGAGTTTTATTAGGTGGTGAAGACCCAATTGATGTTTATGGTCCTGAAGTTGTTGAAACTGTTAAGAGAAGATTTAAAGAAGAAGAATTTTATTCTCAATATAGATAAATAGATAGATAGATAACAAGTTTATTATCAAAGTGTTTTGGAGAGTAGTAGTAGTAGTGTATCATATTCATTATAAATTATAAATTTTTATGTATGTGTGAATTATTTCTTAATGGCAGATTGAACAACTGAAGCACCTGAACCTTTACCTATTTTGAACCCCCATTTAGTTAATTGTTTAACAACAGCTGGTGTTAAAGCAGCAGCAATTGGTAATCTAATAAAAATTAATGATTTATGAAATGCATAAGCAACGGCGAATTCAGTCCAAAATGTACTACTTTTAACTTCTTCTTCACCTTCAACGCTAGGTTTTGATTTTTCATAACCGAAGAATTCCTTAACTGAATCTTGAAAACTTCTAATTTGATCTTCACCTGCTGAATGAACAAGAAGCCAACAAAGTGGGATATCAATAATTGAAATACCCATATAAACACCTAAAGCCGAATACCCATATTTTTGAATTAATTTCTTAATACCAGTGGCAGGTTTTGGAGGTTGAGCGTGTTGGATTTTTGAAGCAAAGAATCGCACATGACGCTTAAAAGATGGAAAGGTTCTGTTTAAAAGGGACATTATCAAAGTAAAATAAAGTCAAGTTGAGTTGAGTTGGGTATACGAGAAGAAGACTTTGAAAATGGAAATTTGAAAAAAAAACCCAGCGCTTTTTATATAAACTCCGATAATCCGTATATGCTCAGCAAAGTTGTATATGATGAATGAAAAATATAAGAAAACTAAACTAAAACTAGAAATAGAAATAGAACTAAACTAAAACTAAAGCTTGGCAACAGCTTCTCTACCAACGGTACATTTAATTAAACCAGATGGATCGCTAGATGGGTAGAAGAGAACATTGTCGTTATCCAAACCCTTCCATTCTAAATTGAATAAAATGTAATGTTTATTAGGTAAAGTGTAACTAACATTGTAAATGTATTTGCAAAGATCTAAAATATCACTGGCCATGTTGTACATAGTGGCTTGAACAGAAGGTGAATTTTCTAATGCAAATCTATCAAGTGTGACTTTACAAACATTGTCGAAATACTTATCAAAGACCCCTTGATTAGCTAATTTTTCAATGTTTTTAATAGACCCAATCTTTCTATGATCGAATTTCCAAGAACATTCAACATCAGTAGAAAGAATTCTATCTTCAGTTGGTTTTAAAGTAGTGTAATCACAAAGGTGGTAACCAGTGAAACCAGATCCAGTTGATTTTAAAACTGTTAAATCTTTAAGAGTGGAAGTAAGTGTGAAATCCCCATTTCTAGAATAAACTAAATCAGTAATTCTCTTTTCAGCACCATTTTTAATAAATGAATGATCATGAAGCTTTCCATTGACTTCATATTTAGACCATTTGGCTTGGATAATATTAACATTAACAGATGAAACGTGTGAATATTTGTTAACGAAATGTTGTGCTAAATGTGCAGCGAAACGTTCAATTGGGAAAACATCATGAGTTCTAGCTTCAACTAAGATGGTGTTCTTCACAGTATCAGTTGGCACAACTGGGGAATTGTCAGCTTTGGTATAAGAAACGTCAAAATCACCCTTTAAAAGGACTCTAACAGTTGCTTCAAGAACTTGTTGAACTTGTGGGTTTTGTGGGTCCTTCTTGACTTTGAGAAACTTAACGAGTTGCTTACCGTAAGTGGAGTCTTGTAAATATGCCATTGTTTGAGGAAAAGATTGTGATGATAAAACAAAATCAAATAGTGCAAATTGGATACTAAACGTCTCCTTTTTATATTGATTAAGTTTCGGCGATCACCGAAATCGTTCCATTCTTAAAAGAAATAGCTTATTTAGATTAATTTAAGGTTAGTTTAACTTGATTAAAAAACGCATCATAAAGCTAAATGTTGAACGTGCCTTTTCCTGTTACTTTGGTTGTTATTTAGACTTGTCTTGTGAGTTTTGAATTGATGAAAACTGGTGCATTTTATTTTATTTTTTTTTCTTCCCGATCAAAGGTAATTACGTCTCGATCTAAAATGGTTTACAACACATTGTACTCTTCATTTACCATCACATTGTTGAATGTATACTTTATATGCTTTTTCCAATTTTTTTATATTTATAATGTGATATCTGTTAAAATGCACTTGCTGAGCGTATATGTGCTCATGACGACAACATTAAATATCAATTTTAAAACACAAAATAGAAAAAATTTGTCTCTTCAAAGCTTTAATCGGGTAATATAAACAGCGGGTTTTGAATAAAACAATTAAATTGATATTTTTCCAATATTCACTTTTTATCAGAACATTCTATCGTCTATTATTTTATCATTATAAGTGATAAAAATGGAAGAAATTTATATCATTGTAATATTTACAATTGCTACTATTCCATTCAAACAACATCATTTCTATTTCTCCTTTACTTAATACAATTTTATTGTCTTATAAACAAAAACCCTGACTCAGTATTTTTTTTCTTCTCCCATCAGGAGAAATTTAATGATATTACTTGTTTGCTATCCTTGCTATATTAAAATCTAACTAGATTCTAATACTTACTCAATTTATCAATGAACGATCCTGGAGTTGAACTACGTGGTGCCATATTACGACGTGATAGGGAGACTGCAGTGAAATTATTAGAAGAATACGATGATTTAGGTGACAACATTGACCCCCTTAATGGTTGGTCTAATTTACACTATTGTGTATCTGTGGATGACTCGGATATGGTTTTAGAACTTCTTAATAGATACATGAATGGGAAACCTAATGAAAACTCTTCATATTTACAAATTACAAAAGTTGATGAAATTAAACTAACGTTTAAAAAGGAAACAGTCATTCATATTGCTTGTCAATTCAATTCATTTAATTCATTATTAATTTTATTGAATTATTTTAGTGTATGTATTGATCAAAGAGATCAAGATGGTAATGCTGCTACTCATATTTGTTGTATTAAGGGGAACCCAAAATGTTTAAAAATTTTATTAGATAATGGTGCCTATCCGAATTTACAAAATAATGCAGGTGATACCCCACTTCATTTAGCCTTAGAATATGCTAATGTACAATGTTTGAAATTTTTAATTGATTTTAAAGCAGATGAAACGGTATTGAATAATTCTGGTTGGAACCCATTGGATCTGGCATTCGATGATCAAATTATTCAAACTTTTAAAAAATATAAAATCCAATCACAGCAAAGGCAACAACAACAACAACAAACGCTTATTCCACCACCATCTAGTCTTTATTATACCCCACCTATTCAATCAGGTCCTTTTGTTCAACAAAGGGTAAGAGAATCATCCAAAATTACCCCAAGTAACAGTTTTTTATCATCACCAAATAGCAAACTTAATTTGCCATCAATTCAAAGTCAAAATAGGAAATTTTCAATAAATAGTGTTATTTCAGATGAATATGATCCAAGTTTTAATGGTAATGGATCAGATTCAGTTTTTAGATATACAAATTCAACTAAATCAAATACACCAATGACATTAGAATTCCCCAATCTAATAACATCAATATCAACAACCAGCACAACAGCATCAGCATCAGCATCGACATCTGTAATGACAAATAATAACACCAATAGTAGTAATCGTCGTGGGTCAGCAACTTCATCACCTAGACGTGATAGACAAATTATTCGTGCGAAATCAGATTCAATTGATGTTACTCATTTATCTAGACGTCCATCAAGTATGTCATCAAGGACATTTAGAAATAAACCAACATCAGGAACGGATAATGATAATGATAGTTCAAGTTCTCATAGTCGTAGTAGAGGTGATTCAATTACTCAAAGTAATAATAATAATGGTGGTACATTATTAGATCAAATTTCAAATCATAGTTCAAGTTCATTACAACAATTAAGTAAAATTGATTCATTTGGTTTAACTTTATCACCAATTGAAGATACGCATAAAAGATCAGTATTGAGTATACCTATATTAAGTTCAAGGAGAGATCGTTAAATGGTGTTAGTTGGTGTTTTATTTTATTTTATTTCTTTCTTCGTGTTAGTCTATATTATTTATATATGTCATTATAAACTCATTAGTGTATACAGGTTTTAAGCATCATTTTCTTCCTCTTCTTCTTCGACCTCGTCATCTTCATCTTCATCCTCCCATGGCATTGAAGTACTAATCCAATCTTTAAAAGCTTCACTTATATTTGAATAAGTTTCGAAATTATTAATAACACGAATGAAATTATTAACTAAATCTTCATCACCATCAACCATTTTAACAACATTTGGAGTTTTACCCCAAATATCTAAATCTGATCCTTGTGAATGAATTGTATTTGATCTATCCCTTTTTAAATCTTTAACTTTTTCAAATTGAAAATTATCATTAAGTGAATTTGATATTTGCATTCCCGTTGATTTATGAGGGTGATGATGATGATGATTATTAATAATATTATCATCATTTATTGAAATTTCTTCCTCTTTAATATCACCTTTTATAATTTTTATAATCATTGTATTATAACTCATACAATGATTACATTTATGACCAAGGTAATTATATGAAACATTTGACATACCATCACAATCACAACATTTTATAATTGATTTCCAATCACGACATTCAATTGGCATAACACTTTTATTAATTTCTTTATCTAACATTCTAAATGGGATTTCCATATCTTTAATTGTTTTTTTACAAATTGGGCATTTATAACTATGAATTAAATGATCTTTATAACATTGTTCATGAATTGGGTGACCACAATTCATAAAAATAACTGGTAAATTAGTTGTAAATAAATATTCATCACAAATTGGGCAATTTGATTTAGTTGAATTTTCAATACAAATATGAGAATTTTTTAAACTAATTGAAATACATGCATTACATTGATCACAATGAAAATAATCTTTATTTAAACCTAAACCTAATCGACAAATCCCACATTTATCACAATGATAAATTTCTTTATTTAAATCATTATCATAAAGTTTACAAATTGAACAATAATGTTTAGATAATAATTTATTACAATTTGAACAACAATCTGAATTTGGTAATTGAGGTGTTAAACAAAACATACAAATTATATGTTTAATTTGATTTCTAATTAATGAATGATCATGAATTTGTTGATCATGACAAAATCTACATGTGAACCATTTATTACAAATTGGGCATTCAATTTTACAATTTCTTTGATAATGTTCACAACCTAAAATCCCAGTTGATTCATCCCAAAATGTTGGTAATTTATCCTCTTCAGTTATTATAACTTCATCATCGTCCAATAATAACTCTTTGTTATGATTTTGATATTTTTGTGTTTCTTTATATGATTTTGACATAAGATGTTGAATTAATAATCTTTGATTAACAGGTTCTAAATCAGTTTTCAATATTTGTCTAATTCTACTCCTTAAGTAATCATGATCATTTAATTGATCAAATGTAACTTTAGTTAAATACATATAATCCAAAAGTGGGTCATCTTCATTTAATATTTCATTAACCCTTTCCTCAGTTATAGTTTCTATATCCATGTTCATATCCATTTCCAAAATGGGGTGTTCAATAGCCTCATTAACAAGCTGCATTAAACTACTTGATATGTCGTTGTATATCCTCGACCATTTACGAGACATTTGCCTGATTGTCGTTTCTTCAATAAGTTGTTCGTCCATCACTTATTAACAACTGTTTTGTCCTTAGCATAAAAAAAATTAATAAAAAAAAATACTACTATACTGCTAATAAATGAAATGAAGTGCAGTATTAAAAGTGTATAGTGATCTCAATGTAATTTAATAATAATATAGATAATATATATGTTTTCCTAGTAAAAGTGTAAAATTTGACGCGTCTATTTAAAATAAATAAAATTATTTGAAAGTGTTAAAAAAAAAAAATCTCAATTTAAATTTTAATTTTAATTTTAAATTCACTTGTATACATATAATAATCTTCTAATTAACAATTTAATAAATAATGGCTATTTCAGATTATATTAAAGTTGCAGGGATTATGGCTGATATGAAATCCCGTAATTTATCCCTTTATGCACAATATTTAGGTATTGCTTCAATCCCATTAGCAATTGCATTAGGTATTTCTAACCTTTTCCATGTTTCATTGGTTTTCATATTTGGTATTATTTGTATTGTCCAAGCACCAATTATTGCAATTGTTGAAATCCCATTCTTATTAAAAATCTTTAGAATCCCTGATAGTATTATCTTATTCGTTCAAGGTTTAGATACAAATTGGATGCGTGTTATATTTTATTTAATTATGGCAGCAATTCAATGGATTTCATTAAGTTTAATGGCAACTTCATTATTAGCTGTTGCTATTTTATGGTCAATGTGTTTCGTTTGTTATGCATTAGCTGCTTTATTAGGTCAAGAATTCCATAAATCAAATGTTGTTGCAACTGTTAATGTTGGTGACACACCAGTAGAAGCTGAAATTAGAGATGTTTTATAAATCATCCTTACATCACTTAAATTGTTTATTATTCATTGTGTATAATTTCTAAAAAAAAAAAGAGAGAGAGATAAAAGCTATATGTTATATGTTATATATGTTGTATATTTATATGTTTATGTATGTTAAATTTGCCTTTTATGAATATTCCTCAAATGCTGTTTTAAATTATCATTCCTATTAAATCTTTTACCACATCCTTCTTCATCACATAAAAATGGTTTTTCACTTGAATGACTTAACATATGCCTTTTAACATGTTCAGGTCTTTGAAATTTCATACTACAAAGTGAACATTCATGTGGTTTTTTAATTTCTGAAACTGCATTTTTCTGTGATCTTGATCTTGATCTAGCTGATTGACGTGGTAAATCTAATTTTTCAGGGTATTTAATATTATTCGTTGATGAAGTTGCTGTTAAACTACCATTAGTTTCACGTCGAGATTTACCCCCTCCCCTTTTAGGTGATGAAGTTGATGTTAACGATGATGTTGATGTTGAAACTGGTAATGATGAAATTTGTGTTGGTGAAAACCCTAATTTATTAGTTTCAAATTGTGATGGTAATTGTGCATTAACATTTCTTAATGTTGATGGATGAATAAATTGGCCTTGAATAGGTGGTGCTGATGATGGTTGTTGTACATGTTGTTGTTGTTGTTGTTGTTGTTGAATTAACGATGATGATCTACTTCTAGTAATTGCAATATCGCTAAGGTTATAATTAGCTTTGGATCTTTGAATACGGGGTGAATCATAAAGTGCATTAAGGTTGTTGTTATTAGTAGTATGAACAGGTAAAGGTTGTTGTTCATAATAACCATTACCTCTACCTATAGTTATATTTTGTCCAGTATTTTGTATATGCTGAGAAGTATTATTTAATGTATCACCATATAATAATGAATCATTTTCATCATTCATCTTATCCTCAATTAATGTATTTAAAGGCATTTGTAAACTAGTTAATGTATTATCCATCATTGGGATAGGAATAAAACTTGAATCATCAACTAAATCATCCTCTAATTGATTTGATGATGTTGGATTGACTAAACCTAAACTATCCAATGGTGAATTCAAATTTAAGTTTAAATCATGGTCTAAATGTGAAAATGATATAGAATTTGAAATTGATGTTGTTTTCCTATGTGCTCTTTTAGTAACTTTTGGTGATGTAGTTGCAGCAGTAATTGATTGTGATATTTGAGCCGCTGCCGCCGCCGCTGCCGCTGATGCTTGTGCAGCTGCTGCTGTTGATGGTTTATAAAATGGATTACCTGAATTAATTGGAGATTTCTCAATTAATTTTGAAGATTTATTCCTTGAATGGTTTAACCTCAATGGGGTTAAAAATTGTAATGATGTTGATCTTGAAAGATTTGATTGATGTGGGGATTGTGGGGGTAGACCAGTATTTGTTAATATTTGTGGAGTTATTGATTGGTTTGAAAATGATTTTTTAATTTGTGATGATGTTGAAGATGATGAAATTGTTCCTGTTGTTGTTGTGGTTGTTATGAAATTTTGAGGTGCATTAAATTGACTATTATTTTCTAAATATCCTAACGTATTATTATTATTATTATTCTCATCTGTTGTTGGATATAGATAAAAATCAGTATTATTAGAAACGAAATCATCTAATAATGGATTAATTTCAGATTGTGAAAATTGATCATATTGTTGAAATTGTTGTGGTGAGGATAGTAAAAAGTTCAAAGGTTGTTGATTATTAAAACTATCACGTCTGGAATTATTAAAATTTGGCCCATTTGAAGAATGCGGTGGTGACGAAGACATCATTGGATTCAGTTGAAAACTTTTGTATCAATTTGTAGTTAAAGTATTGACAAATCTAATGATAAAAGTTAAAACAAAATCGAATGAAAGGTTCAAAAGTTATAGGTAAAAATGAATACGCTAAATGATGAGATTTGTGGGTTTCAATAAAGTTTTTTTTTCGTCAATTCTGCTTTATTGGGTTAAATTAAATTTAAATAATATTAATAGATTTGTAGGAATATAATTAAAAAAATGGGGGTAATGGGGGAAATATAGTTCGGAATTGAAGATTGAATTGGTAACGAGTGGTTGAACTTTTATATACTAATTTATAAACAAATGAGAAGTCAAAAAATTGAATTTATTAAATTTAAAATAAATAAATTGAAAAATTGTTAATATTATTAGTAATTTAAACCCGGATCTTTTCGGAAGATAAAGGAATGTTTATATAGCGTAAAATTATATCGAGCTTTATTTTTAAAACGGTATATTTATGAATGAAATGCCGGAAAATTATGTTTTTCCAAACAATTACCATTTTAGTCTTTTTTCCAATAAAAGGAAAAATACATGTAAACATTGTCAATTGGGTGAAAAATAAGGTGATAATTGTTAAATCAAGTACTAACAACTATTCAATAATGCTAAGATATCATGCCAAACTCAAATAACACATTTATTTACTTTTAATCTCTTTAACTTGTTATATGACGCGTCAAAAACAATGCAACAGAATTTTTTGTTGTTCTAAACATGTAAATAATGAAATTTACGCGTGTCTTACGTAAGCGATTACGTAATGCCGCTACTCCGGTCACGTGTCTTTTTCGGGGAAGTCATTTGCGAAAACGGGAAAGTCATGAAAAAGAGGGTTTTTGAAGCATTAAAAAAGGTTTCAAAGAATGAAACATTAATACACAATACTATTATTATATTGTTATTTAAAAAAAGACTTATCCTGTTATATTAAACGAAAAGAAGAAAAAAAGAAAAGAAAAGAAAAGGATAAATAATGGAAAAAAAGTGCTGAGCACTCCGGTATCGGGTAAGTTATAAGAACCCCGGGGATTTTTTTTTTCAATGAAGAGAGACTCATTCACAATTGGAAATATAAAATGTTCATTTCATAGTCATATGTATATATTCCTCTTTTCTTCTTTAACTTACTAGTGTTATAATGTCTGCTTCACAAAACGCCAATAAGAAGAAGGGATCTACAGCCATTGATTTAGCCGCTGGTGGTTTAGCTGGGCTTTTCGAAGCTCTTTGTTGTCATCCATTAGATACTATTAAAGTTAGAATGCAATTATACAAGAAAGCTGCTGAAGCTGGTTCTAAACCACCAGGTATGTTCGCAACTGGTGTTGGTATTGCTAAAACTGAAGGTTTTTTCGCCCTTTATAAAGGTTTAACTGCCGTTTGTATTGGTATTGTCCCAAAAATGGCTATTAGATTTTCATCTTATGAAATTTATAAAGGGTTCTTCACTAATAAGGAAACTGGTGTTATTTCTGGTCCTTTAACTTTCCTTTCTGGTGTTATGGCCGGTATCACCGAAGCTTGTATGGTTGTTAATCCAATGGAAGTTGTTAAAATTAGAATGCAAGCTCAACATAATTCTTTAAAGGATCCATTAGCTAAACCAAAGTATACATCTGCTCCACAAGCTTTTTTCACTATTATTAGAGAAGAAGGTTTAAAAACTTTATGGAGAGGTGTTGCCTTAACTGCTGGTAGACAAGCTATTAACCAAGGGGCTAATTTCACTACTTATTCATTCCTTAAATCTAGATTACAAGATTATCAAAACACTGAAGTTTTACCAACTTATCAAACTGCTGTTATTGGTTTCGTTTCTGGTGCTATTGGTCCATTCTGTAATAACCCATTAGATACTATTAAGACTAGAATGCAAAAAGAAACTGCCATTTCAACTGAATCTAACTTGTCAAGAGCTGTTAGAATTGGTACTAATTTAATTAAGGAATCTGGTATTTCTGCTTTTTACAAGGGTATTATCCCAAGAGTTATGAGAGTTGCCTCTGGTCAATGTGTTGTTTTCCCTGTTTATGAATTCACTAAGGGTTTCTTATACCAAGCTGCTGGTTTAGAAGCTCCACCAAAGAAGATGAAATAATCTTTTTAACCCATTTGGGAGTGTAGCAAATCATCATATTAGTATTTAATTCATCAATTCTTTTATAATAGAGCTACCTTATTTATTTATATATTCTAAAATTCTATATCAAGTAAATTACACTAACAAGCCAAGCTGAGACAACAATTTGCTTTGCTTTGCTTTGCTTTGCTTTGCTTTGCTTTGCTTTGCTTTGCTTTGCTTTGCTTTGCTTTGCTTTGCTTTGCTTTGCTTTGCTTTGCTTTGCTTTGCTTTGCTTTTTCGGGGTTTGTTAACTTCCCCGATTTCTTATTGTTTCAGAATCATTGTTTATCATGTCCGAGGAAACTTTCATTTTCTAATAATCACACAGATAGTTGTAAAAGTATGTTTGAACCTTGTTAGAATGTAAACCATTGCCATTAAATTTGATTCAAATAAAGAATAAAAGGGGAAAAAATAAATAAATAAATAAATAAATAAATAAACTAGTAACTTTCGATAAACCACCCTGCTGAGCAAATGAGCACGCATATGTATCATGATAAACAAATGGTTGTATTTTCTTATTGACAGGTCAATATCACTATTTAACAACTAACTATGAATATTGATATGAACCACACGGGATATTTGCCATCGCCGCCTGCGGAGGACACACCTGTCCAAATCAAAGTACTAAGAGACCTGCAAAGTCTGCATTGGGGGGGAGGAATTGACATTGATTCTAGCACGCTTTTCAATGAGCAACCATCTTTGATGGGGTCCGCTTTTGCTTATGATGATAATAGAGTCGATTCCAATGCTTTCAGTGTTGCTCTAAATGAAGGAGCAGGGGCTGGGGTTGTAGGAGAGGGTATGCCCTTTTTCTCTGACAATAATCGTTGAACTGAACGGTTATTGAACGGTTATTAAACGGTTGCTAAACCGTTGTTGTTTGTTGTTTGTTGTTTGTTTGTTTTTTATTCTTTGTCGTTTGTATTAATAGCTTGTTAGCTGGTCTAATTTTGCTTTATATAGTGTGTCTTTGTTACTATTTAGTTGTACAGTATTGTAAAGTTATGGTTAGTTTTAGTTTTAATTTTAATAAATGTCCCAAATTAACACATTTTCAACAAAATCAAAACCAACAGTTAAAATATATTAAAATGTACATTGATAACATGTAGTGTGAATGTTACTGTTTTATTTTATAGTATTTTTCAACTTAACGTAAATGTAAATCTGACATAATTTAATTCGATATACTTTAATTTAATTTAATTGAACTTCATTTCATGGCATCATCGAATTGACGCTTAATTAATTTAATAAAACTTTACTAATATATAAACATTATTTAGCTGTAACTGTTTAATCGAATAAACCGAAACCCATGTCATCATCGGATTCTTCCTTTTCTTCTTCAACAGCTTCTTCAGCAGCGGCTTCACCAGAAGCAGCAGCAGCACCAGCAGCTGGAGCAGCACCGGCTGGGGCACCAGCAGCCATAGAGAAGAGAATATCCTTTAAGTCCTTACCTTCTAAAGCCTTGGCGAAAACTTGAGTCCAGATAGAATCAACTGAAGCACCAGCGGCACCTAAAACGGTTTGTAAGTTTTCGGAAGTAATTTCCTTTTCAGAATCAGCAAGGATTAAAGCAGCGTATGAAACTAATGAATCAGACATTGTTATAATTTAAACTAGCTATAGATGTATAGTGTGTACAAACGTTGAATTTTCCAAATTTTTCAGTTTTACCCAAAAAAAAAAAAATATATTGAACTTGGAAAAAAAGATACAGTGCGGTGCAAGGGTTCTATTCCCAATAGGGCAATTATCCACTTTTAGAATGTGACTGCTAAAATATGCTCATCGATAAGTATACTATTAGTATGAACTTTTACATTAGTAAAAGAGAATGTCAATCTTAGTTTATCATTTCATTTCATTTATATTTATATATATGTATATACCATACCATACTATTTACATGATATCAGACTCAATCATTAATTCACTCACTCACTAATTTATTTAGTAAAGTGTTTTAATTCAACTAACCAATCCAAGTATTCGTTATTTTCCTTAACACCAGCGTATGCTAAGATGAATTCAGCCAATTCACCATTAATACCTCTAGAGATTAAATATTGATTAACAGCTTCTTGTAATTCTTCAGCTAATTGAGTGAATTCTGGACCAGAATATTTACCATCCTTAATAGTATTAGCTTCTGGGGTATCTTCAGTTGCTAATTCTGCATCATGGACAAATGGGGTAATACCAGTAACATTAAAAGTTTGATCAATAAGGGACAATTGTAAATCGAAATTAACAGCTTTACCATCTTTTTTAACAACTAAATCAACATCAACGAAGGCTAATTCAGCTAAATCTTGTTCAAGATATTCTTGTTCGTTAATTTGTTCTTGCATTTGCTTTAATTGATAAGTAGTTTGAGAAATACGTAAAACATCAAAGTAAATATGGATTTGTTCATCACCAGTTTTCTTTAATAATTCAGCTAAAACTTTACCATCAGTATTGACAATTTCAATCCCTTCATTTTCAAGGTATGTCTTAAAAGTTTCATCAAGACCAAAGGAATCTTGTTCTTCGAATTTTAATTCTTCTGAAAGGACTTCATTAAGGACTTTAGTTTGTTCGTTTAATCTAATCCCGCAAGTGGAAAAAGCCTTAACAGACATTCTTGGGGCAACAGTTAAAAGTCTACCTTGGGATCTGGCAGCTAATTTAATAGATTGTCTAATGGATTGGGCGAGGATTCTGGACATGTTGTGTGTGCTAAGAAATGAAGTTTAAAGGATGAAATTTAATTTTTCATAGTCGTCGTTCCCTTAATTAATAGTGTATAAAACTCGCTCAGCAAAGGATAATAACATCGATGAACATTTACTTTACTTTACTTTACTTTACTTTGTAATGCAATTATCATATACAACCATCTCTTTCTCTCTCTCTCTTTCTTAATTAACATCAACATCTTTCATCTTTTTCATCAACTCTTTAACATCAACATCACAATCATCATCAACACCATCCTCAATTTCATCACCAGTAGCTAAACCCCTATCCCAAATTTCTTTACCTGTTAATTTCCCATCATGCATCTCTTTATATCTTTCATTCAATCTCTTATCCATACCTAATTCTTCTCTAAAATTTAATCTCCATTTATTAAAACTTTCAACTGTAACTTTAGTACCATGAAATTTAGCCTGTTCTAATTTCTCTCTTTCTTCTCTAGCTTGTAAAATTTCATTTTCTTTATTTTCATAAATTGTCTTAAAAAGATCCTCTGAATGATCTTTTAAACTTGAAGCTAATGAAAATACACTTGGCATACCAATATTTTCTTCAGCTTCTAACCTAAGCATATCTGCTAATTTTTGATAATCTTGTTTTGAAAACCTTATTCTTTCAATTAAATTAACTAATTTCTTTGAACCTGCAAAATTATCATCTTCTTCACCTTCTGCTTCCTTTTCATCTAATTCAATACCTTGAGCAATATAATCAATATTTAAATGTGAATTATCGGCAAAACCTTCAACAACATCTAATTCTAAAACTGAATCTGGGTAAGTTTCAGTGTATGTTATTTCAAGTTTAACTGCATGACGAGTTTCTGATTCTGTATCCAATAATATATTGATTGAAAATCTCGTGTTTGACTCGTTGAGTATTTCCAATTCATCAGGGTAAATGGATTGTAAAATCTCCAATTCTTGTGCTTGTTCTTCTAAATAGTCCATCCTATAATATGGTAAGGGTATAATAGAGAGAAGTGTTTGAATAAAAATTCAAATTCAAATTCAAATTCAAATTCAAATTCAAATTCAAATTCAAGTTAAATTTGAAAAAAAAAAAATAAAAAAAAAAAATAAAAAAAAAAAATTTATAGATTATACACAGTAAACTTTTCTTAACTTAGTTAACATTCATGATTGATACTACATTAGCCAATATAATTGGTCAATATACACAGTTACTTACTAGTGACCCAGAACGTGCACTAGCTACACTTTTGGATTACGAAAAAACATACAATCAAGATCCACTTTATCTTCAAACACTAGCAGAAGCATATTTAGAAAATAATGATGTTGAAACTGCTTATACAATTTTAGAATCTGCTATTAAATTAGATCCTAAAGCTTCACGTGGTGTGGAAAAGTTCTTTCATTTAGGTCAAATTGTTGGTGGTAAATCTGGTGTTAATTTAATTGAAATTGGTATAGCTGAATTAATTAGACAAGTTCAAATAGTTAATGGTCAATTAGAAACTAATGATGATACTGATGATGATAATATTAATATTTTAATTGCTGCTTATGAAACTCAAGATGCAATTAATCAATATTTATTATTAAAATTAACATCTGCTATTGGATCAATTATTGATATTTGGATGACTGATTTATGTATGGAATCAGAAGCTGAACAAGAATGTGAAAAATGGTGTCAAATATTATTAGATTCATGTTCAGGTATTGGTGAAACTCATTCATTAATTGCATCTGTTAGAATTTCACAACAAAAATTTGAAGACGCTGAGCGTGAGATTGCTCAGGCGTGGGAATTGTACCAATTAAAAAAATCACAATTAGAACAATTACAAGCACAAGAAGAATACCTTGATCTTTATGAACAACTTGCCACTTTATCTAAATACGCTTTAGAATGTGGTCATTTTGAATTAGCTTGTGAAATTGCTTGTTCTTGTAGAGAAATTAATGAAAATTCAATTGAAGGTGCTTACCTTGAAGGTTTCGCTAATTATCTTGAAGCTATAAGATTACAAAGGGGAATTTCAGATAAAGATGCATGGAAAATTAGTCGTGAATTCGAACAATATCAATTAGATCAAAATTCAGAAATTGGTAATGAACAAAAACTTAATTGTCAATTGGCTCTTTCTGGTGCAACTAAATTACTTTATAACCCAGAATTAGCTGAAATTTGTGATGAAGAATTAAAATCTACTATTGCTGAATTGTTAACTCATGTAGGTGGATTTGTTGCTAAGGAACCAAAAATTGATTTCAATGATCAATCTGGTTTAGATGCTATTATTGGAAACAACAGCAACGAGTAAATTATTATAATTGGTATATAAATAAATAAAATATGAAATAGAATAGATGGTGGATATCTCTATGATACTTATGCAGAAAAGTTATTAATATGTATGTGAGTGTGTGCTTTTGTTAATCAATCTTGATCTTCTTCCTCCATTCGCACGTATAGACTTGGAACTAACCCAGTTTCACCGGTTTCAACATCGTAGGCAACGAGCCAACCGCCCATTTCCTGCGCCGCATTCACATAAACCACCTGATCGGGCACTAGCCGTAACTCGTTGGCATTTTCCGGTTCAAATGCATACAGAGAAACAGCTCTAGCTAAGGCTGGATCAGACTCGAAATCGTCAATGTCTATTTCGCCCGACGATTCTTCTTCTTCTCCTAAAAACGTGTCCTCAGCCCGTCCTTCATACACTCCAAAATGACGAGGATCCTCTTCGGAGTACCCATAGTCTTTCACCTTGATAACAACTGACATTGTCTTGACTTTACTTGAACCAATATGTATGTGTGTATATATATAGAAAAGTTTCAGTTTCTTTTTTTTTTTTTTTTTTAGTTTTAGTTTTGTCTACTGATAGAAACTTAATTTCTGATCTATTATTGGAATTCTAATGACTTCTGCTCATAGACCAACTTTTGTTCATGCCATTGCTAGGAAAAGTAGTAAAAGTGGAATTAAACATGCTAGGGCGCTTCCCTCGGAAACTAGTCTTAAATTTAGACAGGAAAATGACAATCTTCTTTTCAATGATAATGAAAAAGAGTTCGTATCAGAAGAAATGGACCATAATGAGATATTACCCAAAAGTGAGTTATCACACAAGGAACTTACAAGTATAGAGCCTGGTGATCAAAAAGCTGAACATTCTATCGCAGAAACTGATGACAGTAGCTCTAATTCAAATTCAACATTGGTAAATTCTGTCAAAAAAACAGAAGATGATATTACCCCCAAAAATAGTCTAATCGTTGACAAAAGTTCAGGACCCAAAGAAAAACATATAGACAAACCAACTATACTCACAAATAAAGTTGAGAAGCCAAGTTGGAGAAACAATTCAAGAAAGAAAAAGCCAAAATCATCAACTGATAACAAATCAATCAATAAAAATAAATTTAAACAAACTCATGATGAATTCATGAATAAGTTTATGAAATAGAATTACTATTAGCGAATAAGAAACTGAATTGTTGTAAACTCTTTGCAACTCATGTACTGCTTTTCTTTTTTGATTTTTTTTATAATCTTTTCTACATCTTATTGTCTCACGTATTAGCCATAAACAATTTATTAAATGTTAATTATACACTTATTTATAAACAAAGCAAGTTCATAATCACTCTTAGATGATCATGAAAAGAAATAAAAATAAAAATAGAAATTGAAATTGAAATTGAAATTGAAATTGTTCCTCTTAACGGAATAATCTACCAGAAAGTGTAGCTAAGACACCCTTTAATAAAGGCCAACCTGAATCAGCTCTAACGGCATCACCATTTTCTTCCAATCTTCTTAAAAGATATTCCTTAGTTTCTAAAGGTGGACCCCATGGAACGTATTTAATAAGGTTCTTAACATTATGATTTTTAGTTAATTCATAAGTAATATTATCAGCCATACCTAATAATTGACCAAGGACAACATTAGATTTAACATGAGGGGAAACTTTAGTTAATAATTCAGTTGCCTTTAATTGAGTTTCACCATTATGAGATGCAACAATTAAATGACCACAAGTTGAATCATTTTTCGAATTCATATTTGAAATTGTTTCTGAAATACCTAAATTATAATTAGCATCAGTATCAGATTTAGTATCATGAATAACATTTCTATTTGGTTCAGAATGAATATAAGCACCTCTAACTAATTTCCAACCTAATTTATAATCACCCTTCTTTGCTAAATCATGATCTAATTTTAAAATACCTTGAGATTCCTTTAAATACATTTGAACAGTACCAATAACATTAATATCCTTCTTGTTAAATTTTTTAAATAAATCTCTTTGTAATTGATAAACACCTTGTTGTAAATCATTTCTTTCAGCATCAATAACAATAGAAACAAATGGTGATAATCTTTCAGGGTATTGTTCCCTTAATTTCAAATTTTCAGATTCACAAATTTCACAAATCTTTTCACAATTTCTTAATAATTCATTATAAGCTTCTTTAAATTCAGGTTTATTATAATTTAATAAAACTTCAGCTGCATTATCAATTAAACCAGTTGGTTTTAATGCTGCATAAGAAGGTGGAATATCATTAACATTACCCTTAGTTTCCTTAATTAATTGAGAAACATGAACGGATAAACCATCTTTAATAGATTTAATAGTTTCTTCAATAATTATATCAATTGGAACAGAAATTGCATTACCATCACATGCTTCAACTGTATAACTAATCATCATACCATTAATACCTCTCTTACTTAATCTTTTACCAGTTTTTAAAATCCCTTGAACATCTTCACCACCACAATATAATTGATAAATTAATGATTTAATAATGAAAAGTGGTGTATATGGGAAAAGTTTAATAACAGATTTTAAAGTCCATGGTGTTAAAGTTGCCATACCAATTATCCCATAACCAATTAGTTCTTTATTAGAAAGTTCCTTAAGATAAGCATCAGATTTGAACCCTGCTAATGATGGATTAGAAAGTGCTGCCGCCTTTGCAATATCTGGAATAACACTACTAGTTGATTTTTTAGTAGTGTTTGTCATATTCCGTATTATTTGTAAACGATTCATGATAAGATAATGTTAAAAAGTAAAGTAAAGAAAAGAAAGAAGCAAATAAGTCACAGACCACCAATGTGTGGGGGGATCATGATGGGTATTTATAAAAAAATAATCTGATGAGGCTCTTTCTGATAGCAAATTATCAATTTAATCAATTTTTTGGAAACTTTTAGCGAGTTTTGGGAAATTTTTAGCGAGGCAGAAAAAAAGTAAAAAAAATTGCTCATCATCAAATCACCTCACCTGTTTATTTATTTATTTCATAACACCTGCAATATAAGTTAAAGCCCATGATAATGTCATCCCATCATCTAAATACCCATAATCAAAGTTATTAACATTGAAAAAATTCCATGCACTATTTGGATCATAAAGTGCAACGTTTAACATAACAATACCTAACCAACCCTTATTGAACCCTGATTGCTTTGATCTAAGATAATTTTCATATTCATATTTAACAAATGATGGTGTTCTAATAAATGATGAAATTGGTGTAATTGGAAGCATATGAATCCCATGAATGAATTCAGGGTTCAGACCAAAATATGTTGAATGATCAATTTTATTACTAAATTTAATCCCACTAACAATATTTGATTTAAATCTTGAATCAATAATTGAATTGTTATTATCATATAACATATAAGAATTAATCGATCTCTTTTGAATTGCCAAAATAAGATTGGATCTATTAACCATATTAGAATCACCAATAACTTGACCCAAATTTTCATTGCGTAGGTAAAATTATAATCTTCACTTGATGATTCTTCATCCTTACCATCAGCATAAGCAGTAATCCCATGAGCCAGTGAATGACCAACGTACCAATCAAAATTACGAAAAATTGGAAAATATGAATCAGATTCACTTGGATTGGCAACATCACGAATTAATGTTTGAACCCAATCTTTATTATTATTTAACCATTTCCCATTATTAATATCTAAATCAACTTTTGCCATTATTGCACATGCATGAATATGATAACCATAATGAAAATGATGATCATTATAAATTGAATTACCAAAATCAATTGTTGTATCACCATTTGCTAAACCACCAGTTGAAATAATCCCACCCCATTCAGTTTCATAACATAATGGATAAATTTGTTTGTTCCCAATAAAAATCCCTAAAGCATCTTGTAATTTATTAAATGCAGTTTTAGTTAAATTTGAATCTTTAACAACATATTGACAAATGTATAAAACATAAGCAAATTTATCCAATAATTTCCCAGCGAAATACATAGAATCTGAATTTTTAACTAATCCTGCAAAATCATTTTGATTAACATCTTTAATAACTGCGCTTTTTATTGAATTTAATTGATCTTGAGTATAAGAAGCTTTATTAAATCCATTAATTGAACTCCATGGGTCAATATCGGCATTAATTGGTAATGATTCTTGCATTTCAAAAACATTAGTATTATAACCTTTACAAACACCATGAACAGTATCTAAAAGTGAAACATTAGTTTTAGTTTTAGAAGTTTTATTAGTAAAAGAATTAACATGATGTGGTAAAGCCATCATAATTGGTGTACCACTCAATCCAGCAACTGTATAATTAAAAGCATAAATACCAGTTGATCCATTAACATTCCCAGAAATAGTACATTCAATTGAATAAGTACCTGCACCTTTATCATAATCAGAAAAATCCCCACAACAAACTTGAATTGAACAATTGTTCAAAGAATTAGAACCAATAATATGTTGAGAATTTTTCAAGGCAAATTTAATACTCTGACCACCAGTTAATGTAACATACATATACCAAGTTGAATCATCATTTAATTTAATGATATATTTATTAACATTTGGTCTTGGGGATTTCCCACCTGAAATAGATCTAATTGAAACTTGTGAATGAATTTCAGGGATTAAATCATGATAAACACCTGTTACCATCCCTGACCCTTGGACTAATGGGACATCCATATAACCATCAGTTTTAGATTTCAAAGTGGCTTAACAGGACATCTTTTTCAAATTGGATAATTTAAAATCGAACCCAGAATTAAAATCAGCAGATCCTAAAACTAAACAGAGGTTCCCAGCAGGATTTAAAAAATATTGAGGAGCCCCATGATCATCATCAAGTCCATATACTCTTCTATTGATTGCCTGATGGGAAACAGCCAATCCATAATAACCATTAATTGTTGATTTCCAAATAACATAAGGTTGTAAAAATGCAGGGGTGGACATATCACCATAAGTCAAATTCCCCCAGTAATTGTTAGTTTGGACAGGTCCTTTCTTTGTAACCCCATTAGGGAGTTTAATAGTGGATGATCTTCTAGAAAAAATCCCACTAGGAGAAGATGTTGCCACGGGGGAAAAGAGGTTCCCCGTAGTTTGTGCAGAATCTGTAATTAAGGATAAGTTAGTATGGAGAATCCAATGGCGGGTAAAACAAGCCCATATTCATTCAAAAAACGCGTAACATACTTGTGTTCATTTTATCGATCTGAGCTAATAAGAGGAAAAAGTGATGAGCGCTTGTATGTATTTCTTCTTTTTTATTGTGTTATGGAAATCGAAATCTGCTCAGCCAACTTTAAGACCTTGAGTTCTTCCCACGGCTACGGGACTTCCCACTACGGTTTCCCTTTGTCCCCGGAAACGATATGCTTGTGATTTTCGCAACACCAGAGGGATTTCCCGGTCTGTTTGTTGATGTGAACGTCGGAACACGTTGTGGGCGTTTAACAACGCCTCTAGGCGGACGGTAACTATGGCCGCCCTGTTCTGGGCCCAAACCTAAAGCCGTGGCCAAGGCACGAGGACGTGGGACACTCGGCCCGGAGGGCAGTGGGGGACCATTGGTACTACCATTTGTTGAAAAAGATTTCCCAGATTTAACAGGCGTTGACGACTGAGGTTTGGGGACCAATGGGACACCTACAACAAGTGAAGGAGATGTAGAATTTATCGCCCCCTTTTTCAATACAGCCGGTGAGGACTTAGGGGGGTCATTGGTTATCATTTGAATTAATGGTTGTTTCTTGACAGGTGGTATTTGGGGGGTATTGTTAGCCAATTTTCCCAGTTGTTTCCCTTGTTTAATCTCAGACACAAATACACTAAGTTCTTCATTGAGCAGCTGCAAATCGCGGGCCAAACGTGTGTACATGGGTTCTGCCATTGGTAAGTTTTAGATGTTCTTAGTAGTATATACAGTGTGTGTGTGATATCAAACAATTTTTTTTTGTTAGGCATTTCCAAAATATCTTATTATTCATTTTGTTTCATGGGGTTATCAGTATAGATACAAGGTAAAAGAAAAAAAAACAGTGTAATCTACTCGTTTTAACACATCTTATCGTGCAAATTGAAATATCATACCCCTATTCAACAATGATTTGTGAAACGGCTCATGAAGAAAACATTGAATGTTTTAACGGCCTCCCATTAAATAATTTTGATTTCAAGAAAAAATTAACAATACACAATTTGGAGTTTTCAAACTATTGCTTAATTACTATCAACCAACAACGGTTTAAAAGCACTATTCATTACGGAATATGTGTGAAATCATTATTTTTTTTAAATTTTCTAAATTTTTTTTTTTACTCTCTTATACAGAAGAAAGCTCTTGTTTAAAAATCAAATGAAGATCGTGGCATTAGTTTCAGGAGGTAAAGATTCCTGTTTTAACATTATGCACTGTTTAGCCAATGGGCATGAACTAATTGCCCTGGCAAATTTACACCCACCACAAGAATCAGATGATGAAATGGATTCTTATATGTATCAAACAGTTGGTCATGATATTTTATCATTTTATTCTCAATGTACTGGTTTACCAATGTACAGACAAGTGATTCATGGGAAACCTCAAAACAAAAATTTAGAATATAAATTAACTTTAAAGGATGAAACTGAAGATCTTTACAATTTACTTAAAACAGTTGTTGATAACCACCCTGAAATTAAGGGTGTTTCAGTTGGGGCTATTTTATCATCTTATCAAAGGACTCGTGTTGAAGATGTTTGTTCAAGATTAGGATTGACATCTTTAGCTTACCTTTGGCAAAGAGATCAGGAAGAGTTGATGAATGAAATGGTCCAATCTTCACTGGATGCTAGGATTATAAAAGTTGCAGCTATTGGATTAGATCAAAGTCATCTTGGATTAACTTTGGGGGAAATTCAACCAACTTTAATTAAATTAAATGATAAATTTGGTGTCCATATTTGTGGTGAAGGTGGTGAATTCGAAACAAGTGTATTTGATGCACCATTTTTTGTTAATGGGAAAATCGAAATAACTGATAAAGAAATTGTCAAACATACAAATGATAACGTTTGGTATTTAAAATTAAAAGTTTCATTTAAGGAGGAGAAGAAAGACATAGTATCTGATTGGTCTAAATATTTAGTAGTACCTTCAATTTTTAATGAAAAATTCCAAGATATTGATGGGTTTGTTACAACTGTTGAAGAACCAGTGCTCAGCACAGAAGATGAAATTTCTAATTTAGAATGTACTTGGTCAACAAATGTTCATGAAGATGAATCCAAGCTTTTTATTTCTAATTTAAATTCACAAAAGCAAACCATTGAAGAACAAACCGTTGACGTTTTTGATCAATTGAAAAATCTCCTTGATGAACATAATTTGACTTTCACCAATATTCAATCTTGTAAATTATTACTTCAAGATATGTCCAATTTTGCTCAAGTTAATGAAATTTACTGTAAATATTTTACTCAACCATTACCACCAAGTAGGATATGTGTTGAAACTAATATTTCTAATGGTTTACAATTATCATGTGTTGTTATCAAAGATCTTAAATTAAAATCTGGACTTCATGTACAGGGGAGATCATATTGGGCACCAAGTAACATTGGTCCTTATTCACAATGTATTGGCCATGAGGGGGATTTAATTTGTAGATTAAGTGGACAAATCCCATTAATTCCTGCAAGTATGGATTTAAGAAATGGTGCTAAATTCAATTCAATTCTAGCATTACAACATTATGATAATGTTAAACAAGTTACTGGGTTTAATAAAAATTTATTAACTATCTGTTTTATTAGGAATTCTGCTTATTTACCTATTGTAACTAAAGTTTGGGAAGAATACTTGGAATTTGATCAAGGTAAGAAAAATTTATTAATTGTTCAAGTAACTGAATTACCAAAAAATGCAGATGTTGAATGGGGTGGATTAGCTTATAAAGATGACACCAGTTTAAGTTATGAAAGTGATGATGAAGATGTTGAAACCCCAATTGAAAAATTAGAAATCAAATTTATGAACAATTTGGATTCATATGAAAATGACAAGATGAAAACAATTTACACGAGTATCCCATTAAAGGGGAATTTTCAAGGTGAAGTTGTACCAGTTGTTTCAGTTTGGGATTCTAAAGGTGATCAATTTAAAATGTGTTTAATATTACAATAATAATAAGCAGCAAACCCTCATGCTATGCACGTGACCAGAGGGCTGGCACCCCGACACCGCACGTTATTGTTATTATTTTTTTTTTGTGTTGCTCAGCACAACACGCAACTCAAAAAAAAAAAAAATCCCCAACCACCAAATTTCTTTTTTTATTAAAAAATTGTTATTTTTCAACTATTACTCTTAATCTTTTCTCATTAATTAATTTTTAATTAACAACAATGTCCGCTGTTCAAGCTCCACAACCAAAGCAAACCAGAAAGGTTGCCAAGCCACAAACCTTAAGACCTTCATTGGTCCCAGGTACCGTTTTGATTCTTTTGGCTGGTAGATTCAGAGGTAAGAGAGTTGTTTACTTAAAGGAATTAGAAGACAACACTCTCTTAGTTTCTGGTCCATTCAAGGTCAATGGTGTCCCATTAAGAAGAGTTAACCAAAGATACGTCATTGCTACTTCTACAAAGATTGACATTTCATCAGTTGATGTTTCTAAATTTACTCCAGCTTATTTCGCTAGAGAAAAGAAGCAATCTAAGAAATCTGAAAAGGATTTCTTCGGTGAAGGTGCTGCTGCTCCAAAGGAAATTAGATCCGAAAGAATTGAAGATCAAAAGGTTGTTGACAAGGCCCTTTTAATTGAAATTAAGAAGACTCAATTATTAAAGCAATACTTGGCTTCTACTTTCTCCTTGAAGTCTGGTGACAAGCCTCACGCTATGAAGTTTTAAGTTATCAATAACTGGACTATTCAATTTAACTCTTCCTAACCGATTATCGGCGGTACAATTCTATTTTAAATATATTGTATTGTGTATTATATATTAAAATATCATCATAAATTTGAAACATGATAGAGCGAAGTAAAGCAAAGCAAAGCGATTACCGTTAATTAATGCTTAATAAAATCTTGTATGTAGTTCAATTACCACTAGTTGAAAATAAATACTTTAAAGTGTAATATGACTTTCTATCCTCTTTGATGAATGAGAATAACACTTAAATCACATCTGTTTATTACTTTATATCTCTTCCCGCAATAATAAAGGTTATCCCTTGTGTATCCAAAATTAAATTTAATCGGTAGCATTTTCATCATTGAAAAAATACAAATACACGTAGTACATGTCACTTTATCTATAAAATTCTAATGGAATCGATACAGACAAACATAGGTGCATCATTGTTACCACCTGCGATACCTAACGTTTTACCACACAATCAGATATACACCATTGACGTTTCGGGGACAAAATTTCTTTTATCAGGTGCATCTCTTTCATATGATTCCCCATCATTTTTCACAGATTTCTTTACACAATGTGATTCAACAATATTAACTATTGATCGTTCTGCTAAAGTTTTTGAGAAGATCGCTTTGCATTTACAAGGTTATTCAATTCAATTAGAAGATGATTTTGATTGGGCTTACCTTTTAATGGAATCTAATTTTTATAGATTAGAAAAGTTAAGAGAACGTGTTTATGATGAGGGGATTGTTGTTAATATTTCACATAAAGTTTTTAAAATCCCAAAGGAAATTCTTATTAATAATAAGGGTAATACACCTAATTATTTTACCCTTATTTATAATAATCTCATAAAAGATCCAATTATTAATAGGCGAACAACAAGACCACCTCCTTTTACTCCAATTGTTACTAATAAAAATCCTGAAATTTTCAAAGAATTATTATATGGGTTATATGGGAATGAAATTCATATTCGTGATGAATCTCATAGAAGAGATTTAATTAAAGATTGTAAATATTATCAATTTTTTCAATTAGAACAAAAATTGATTTCAGTTGATATTAGGTTGAACCCATTTAAACAAACAGAGGAAATTACTGTGAAGTTTGAAGATATTAAAAAACAAGGGTTATTAAATGATGCTATGAAAAATATTAATCACCCATTTTCCATTATTAAATATTCAAGACCTCACTTAGATAAAAACATTTGGAGGGATTTAATTATTCAATTTGATAGTTTTGAATTGGAAATTATGATTAACCCCGTTTTGAAATTTTATCAAGTAATTGCCTTAGGGAAATTAGCTTTGAAAATGAAAAATATTATTAAGGAAATTAGTGATGACTATAAGTTCAATGAGCAAACTGGTGAACTGATAGTTTATTGTGATATTAATAATGCCAATGGGGTAATTAATGGGATGAAATTAGAAAGGAATTGGATAGAAATGGTATCTCAATCACAGAATATTAATAATGATCCTAATAAATTGATCAATATTAAATTATCCCAATCTCAATGGAGGTTAAATGTCACTGGTAGGAACAAACTTTGGATGGATTGTGTTAAATTTTATGGGGTTTTGGATGAATTAAATTTTAATGAAACAAGAAAATTCATATGAAGAAGTAGTTAATACTGAGTTGGTAGTTCGATCTTTAGTAATATGTAGTATTAACTAAAAAAAAATTATTTAATTTATATAATAACAGGTGTATATAATTTTTATAACTTATTAGCTTTTATTTAATACTCCCTCCTTTTTCTTAAATAATTTGTATTAAATAATGGGATAACATCATCAATATCCCCAATTACTGAATCATTTGAATCGTTAATTTGTTTAACGATATCATTTGAATTTTCAGCTAATTTCAACCCCTCCTTAGTAACATCATAAACTTCCAATGGGGTTTCCATATTATCCATAGAAATAATGAGTTTACCATTTGATGAAGTAGCTGTAACAATATCATTAGAAACTTGGTATTCCTTAACATAAGATAATTCCCCAGTTGGAGCTAAATCGAATAAAAAGAGGAATGGAATTCTTTCAAAGATAACAACAATTTGACTAGTAGTTTCTAATGGAATAAGATGAGAAACACAATATTCTTGTTGATCACCATTTTCATTTTGGAATTTTTCAGGTGTAAGATGTTTTTCATTTAATTTACCTTCAATAAGAGAAGAAATATCAATATCGAAAGATTCATCAGTTTGCCAATTCCAAGTTTTAATAAAAGAATCCCCACCAGCTGAAACTAATACTTTTTCATTTAACCATTTTGGTAAAATCATACTAGAAATGAATTCTTTATGACCGAAAAGCCATTTTTTAACAACAAATGATTTTGGATAATAAGAAACTCTAATATGTTCATCTCTATCAGCTGAAAAGATAACATTTTTTCCCATTTCATCAATTGAACATTCAACACCAGTTAACATTGAAACATGACCAAGAATTGGAATTAATTCATCATCAGTTAAAATTTTAGAATTTGGATCCATTGGGATTGAATAAACATCACCGAATTTATCAGCAATAATAACTTCTTCATCATTCATTGAAGTACAAATAGCACTTGGTCTCTTTGGGAATGGTTGTCTCTTTGTTAAATTTAAGACATTTTCTTTATTTGATAAATCAATTTGGAAAATAACAACAGCTTTATCATTATCAGTTGTAACAATTAAATGAGTTTTATTCCTAGAAAGGTACATTTGTCTAATGTATGTATAAGTTGGAGGTGCACCTGGTCCAGGTAAGGGTAATTTTGGTTTTTTATTAATCCTTTGCTTTTGAGAAGATGGAATTTGTTCTTCAGGTATTATAGGTCTCTTGTTATTTTCATTAGATTCAGCAGCGGCTAAAGCAGCGGCTTTTTCTAATTGTTGTCTTTCATACTCTTCTAAGAGTTCCTTATGGTGCTTTCTAATTGAATAATATGGATCAATATCATCTGACCATGAGCCTAGCAGTTTAGCTCCTTCATTGGTGATCTTAAAAACAAAAACAGAATTAATAGCAGCAGCATATAAAATGTCTCCTTCGAGAATCAAATGTTGAAATGGGTGTTTCATACCGTGTGTTTCCGTGTGCGTATAGCTAACTTACTATTCTAAATAAAATAAAATAAAAAAAAAAAAATTTCAATTTCAAATTGAAGAAAAAAAATTAAAAGTGTGATTACGTAAGCGTTACATTTTTTTATATTACATATTTTGCAATCAAAACAAATGAACACTTTAGTTTTGTTTCAATAGACGAAACAAGTGATTTAACTACAAGTATTTAATTAATTTTTAATTAACGCGTCTACTCCGGACTTTAGAATACCACTGCTTACCCTGTTAATTTCACTAGCCGAGCAATTTGATTTTTTATTAACGTTCGTTTGTAAAAAAACCGATTGTGACTTGTGTTTAGTTAAAATTAAACAATGAGTGGGATTGACCAAGAAGCTGCTTTGCAATCGAGGAAATCACGAAGGAAACATAAAAATTCAAAGATCGGGTGTGCCAATTGCAAAGCGAGGAAAGTGAAATGTGATGAAACACTCCCACAATGTTCAAATTGTACAAAGAAGGATATTCAATGCCCTTATTTAACATTAACACCATTTCAAATAAATTTAATGTTGAAATCTAAACAGGAAGAGGACAATGATGGTGGTGCTAGTAATATAAATGATATATTGGCCCCTCCTAAACCATCATTCACTCAATATCCAACTACACATTTGGTTAATTTACAAAAGAATAATTACTCTTCTTCTTCTTTTTCATCATCAGCTGCTGCTGGTGGTGGTGAATTGGATGATATTGAAAACGTTGGGAATTTAATGGGGAACTCTTCTTTAAATGAATCAATTTATTATATATCCGATATTGAGCATATGTTACTTAATAATGCTACAAATAAGGGGGAGTATAAACAAGAAGCTTTATCCCCCATGGATGAATATATTCCTATAAAATCAGCTTTTAACGATTACCAAAAAGAGGGTGGGGATCATTTTAATGAACAAGAATTATTACAACCAGAACATCAATCAGAATTTGGTATTAATCATTTACAAAGAGGAGAAGGAGGAGTTTATGTTGATGATGATGGCCCATTAGATGAAAAGACTAAAAATGTAGTTAAATCTTTTAAAATTAATAGAAGATTAGAATGTACTAGTAGACAACCACAATTTGAAAAGACAACTGATATTTTACATGCTTTACATACTATGGATATCCCAAGATTATTTGCTAAATATGGGATGTTTGATATAGATTCTAAACTTCAGGGGAACTTTTTCAAAATGATTATCATGAGCGCTCCATTTAGTAAATTAACTTATAAATCATTATTATTATACGCTGCTGATTATTTTAAAAATATCATTATGGTTCAACCAATTCTTCCTGGTGATAGTTTCAAGATTAAAATTGGTATTGCTTGTTCATTGGAAAATTATTCAGTTAATGAAATTTCAAATATAACAGAAATTATTAAGGATGAATATTTACCAAAGTATCATTTATTCGATGAAAGTTTAGTTGAACTGTTAATGGGGTGTTTTGTTGTTTTGAATTATTGCCTGGTTTATCATTTCAAATCTGGTTTGGCAACAGAATTAAGTGTCGAAGATGGGAAACAATGTGTTTCTAAATTCGGGATTTTTAATGCAGGGTTATATTCTATAACTATGGATAAAAATGAATTCATTCAAAAAATGACAGGGGTTAATGTTTTATCGAAACATTTAGTTTGGAATTTGAAAACAATGCTTAAACCATCATTAGGTTTAGAATTATTAGAAGATTTCAAAAAGAAATTTTTCAAATTAGGTCCTAGGATCCCATCTGATTCTAAATATTCTACACATTATGATAATTTAAAATATTTCTTGGAAAAACATACACCATTATTAAGGGAACACATTGAAATTAGTAAAAATACATTCCTTGGTGTTGGGGATGATAATGGGTATGTTATCAGATTAATGAATGAATTATATCAAATTATACCATATGATTTAAGTAATTTAATACCTGGGAAATTAACTAATGATGAAATGATTACAATTTACATTTCATTTATAACAACTGCTAATTTAATAACAAATATTTTACCGGGGGCATTATCATTTGCTACTAATGATTTTACCGGAAGAGGATGGTCAAGTTATTTATTTGATAAAACTCAAGTTTTAATGATGTTATTCAGACAATTAAAAAATGATGATTTTAAAGAACATGTTATGTATTCTATTAGGACTATAACTATTTTGAAAAAGAGAGAGGAAAAATATAAACAATTTTTCAATTGTACGAATTTCGATGAATTAACTAACCCAAATTTAGGTATTGATACATTTGAAAGATGTCGTAGATTAAAAATGGCTAAACATAAAGGTATTATGAATGAATTATTTGTTAAAACTCTTAGATTGGAAAAGGGTGAATTTCTCCAATTGTGGAATTTACCATCATCAGCTGAAGAAGGAGAAACTGGTGTTCATAATAAGAGTATGAAGATAAATCAAGTTTTACCAACATTGGAAGAAAAGGTTGCAGATTTTATATTATCTAACAATGGGCTTTTTACCTTCGACTACAATGAAAACGTTGACCCAATGGCGGCACTGAAGGCTGCTTCTGTTGCCAGTGAGGCCAATAGAGAAACTCCGGAAAGCGTTGCCATGGCTTGGAGAATGTCTGCACATATTAGAATCAATAATTCTTAAGTTAAAAAAAAGAGTGGAGTTGCTGAGCACATATTACGTAATCCGGACGGAAGAAGTTGTTTTTTCATTGATTTAAACGTGATTGATTTTAAAAATAATTATTCCCCGGGGTTTCCCGTATATAAAAACCCCAATGGTTCCACTAAAAAGCTTTACAATTGGAGAAGTGAGGGAGGAATTCACATAATAACATGTCAGAAGGTCAAAAAGATATCAAGACTGATTTGGTTACCTTAACACGTTTCATCATCGAAGAACAACGTAAGTTGGCCCCAGAGGCAACTGGCGAACTGTCACTCTTGTTGAACGCTTTACAATACGCCTTCAAGTTCATTGCTCACACTATTAGAAGAGCTGAATTGGTCAATTTAATTGGTCTTTATGGGCAAACTAATGCCACTGGGGATGATCAAAAGAAATTGGATGTTATTGGGGATGAAATCTTCATTAATGCTATGAAAGGTTCCGGTAATGTCAAAGTTTTAGTTAGTGAAGAACAAGAAGATTTAATTATTTTCGAAGGGAATTCTGGTCAATATGCTGTTTGTTGTGATCCAATTGATGGGTCTTCTAATTTAGACGCTGGTGTTTCTGTTGGGACAATTTTTGGTGTTTATAAATTACAACCAGGTTCTCAAGGTTCAATTAGAGACGTTTTAAGAGCTGGTACTGAAATGGTTGCCGCTGGGTATACTATGTATGGTGCTTCTGCTCATTTAATGTTAACAACCGGTCAAGGTGTTAATGGGTTCACATTAGATACTCATTTAGGTGAATTCATTTTAACTAACCCAGATTTGAAGATTAATGGTAATAAGAGAATTTTCTCTGTTAATGAAGGTAACTCATGTTATTGGTCTCAAGATATTAAGGATTATATTCAATCATTAAAGGAACCACAAGAAGATACAGATAAACCATATTCAGCAAGATATATTGGTTCAATGGTTGCCGATGTCCATAGAACATTACTTTATGGTGGTATCTTTGGTTACCCAGCTGATTCTAAATCAAAGACTGGGAAATTAAGATTACTTTATGAATGTTTCCCAATGGCTTTACTTTTAGAACAAGCTGGCGGTATGGCTGTTAATGATAAGGGTCAACGTATTTTGGATTTAGAACCTAAGAAGATCCATGAAAGATCTGGTATCTGGTTGGGTTCAAAGGTCGAAGTTGAAAAGGCACTCAAATTTATTAAAAAGTAAATTTTAAGCGCTAGCACTAGCGGGTAATTGTTATTTCTTGATGAAATCAAACTTTTGTTCGTTAATAAATGAGTGCTTATATGTATGATTTAGTATACTGTTTATAAAAAGCAATAAAATAAGATATGGAATAATAAATAGTTCATCACTTCATCCAAGCTAATCATCAAGCTCTGTAACTACCATCAACCCAATTAATTCATCCACAACTTGAGCAGCTAAAAGCCCCGTAGCATCATTCCCCATTGCATTAGGAGGTGTACTAACTTCAACGATATCAGCACCAACAATTAATAACCCCTCTAATTCATCCAAAATAGTCATAACTTCTCTTGAAGTGAACCCACCAGCTTCTAAAGTCCCTGAATTCACAAATGGTGCATCAAAAGTATCTAAATCAAAACTGATATAAACAGGTTTATCACCAACTACTTCCTTAACCCTTTGACCAATACCTCTAGCACCTATTCTGTCAATATCCTTTGATGTAATCATTTGAAACCCACATTCAATGTCATGTTTTGCATCATTAGGGGAAATATAAGGAGCTCTAATCCCCACATGAATAGAATGATTATGTGAAATATATCCAGCTTCAGCTGCATAATGTAAGAATGTCCCATGATTCAATTGTGAATATTTAGTAATATTCCCACCTAAAACTTGAGGGTCCCATGTATCAATATGAGAATCAAAATGGACAATAGCTAATTCTTCACCGAATGTTTCAAATGCTGATTTAATATTCATTAAACTAATTGTATGATCACCACCTAAAGTTATAATTCTCGTATTATTGAAATTCTTTGATTTATTCGTAGTAGAATGTTTATGAACAGCTCTTTGACCACGATAAAGTTGATTTAAAGCTAATCTCCCATCAAATGGGGTCATTGGGACATCCCCACAATCCATAATATCTAAAACATTGTAAACATTTAATCTTTGTAATTTAGAATCTACTGTATTGCCTCTAATGGGGGAAATCCCACCAAATAACCTTCTAGATCCTTGTCTGACACCATTAGGTCCAAATCTAGCACCTGGAGCATATGAAACCCCAGAATCAAAAGGTGCACCAACAATGGCAATATCAACATTAAAAGAATCATCATTAAAACAAGCAAATGGCCTTTCACCCATGGGTAAATGAGCAAAACTAACAGGCCCACTTAATAAATCCTGTTGAAAATCACTTGTATCGTCATTATGTGGGTATTTAACATTTTGGATCCCAAAATGTGGTTTATCAATTGTATCAGCGAAAATCGAGTCCATGAATGAAGATTGTTCATATTGTAAGGGGACAATTGGTGGTGCTTCTGGGATAAAAGCGGCACTACTAGTACTTAATAGGGTTAAAATAGTAGGAAATAACATTTATCTTTTTAGAAAGACCAATTGCTTTGCTATCTAAAGTGAAGATTTACATGTCCTTTTATATCTATATATTTCTGTTAGAACTTCCAATTTGGGAATTTTTAACCGATAAAGAGTCAAGTCCGAATATAACTTTTTCATTTTCCATGACTGTCAAATTGACACAATTAGCACAATGTGTTGATGTTATTGGGCCATTTCCACCCAAACAAACATTAATAACACCTCAACACTATTATCACAATTCAACACTGGCAAATTGGGCGAAGAAAGAACCAACACCGGTTACTTTACGTCATTTGGCCAATTTTGGTAAGAGACTCTCAGCTGAAAAGTTAATTAGTTCAGCTAATTTCGTTAGAAGTGAATTACCAAGGAGATTAGCTAGGAAAATTACAGAATTGCATGAAATGCCCTTTGGTGTAATTTCCAATTATCATTTGAATCAAGTTTATCAATCTTATTATCATTGTTTCAATGCTTTTCGTAAAGTTGAAGAGATACGTACTTTAGATGATAATAACCAGTTTTGTGAGTTCATTTTTCGTATGCTTAATGATCATTTAGTTGTTTTACCCCATTTAATGATGGGTGCATTGGAAGTTTCAGTTTTACAAGCAATGAGTCAGGATCAATTGGATAATTTCATGTCTTCCATGTTAAGATCGAGAATTAGTAGAAGAGTTATCATGGATCAACATTATTCAATGTCTCAAGCTTATATGACTAGTGTGGCTAATGGGTTAGAACAGGGTGATAGACCACCAGATTTCGTTGGGGATGCTTTCCAATACGTTTCAGCACATGATCAATTAAAATTATGTTATGAATCTATTTCACAGTATCTGAAATCACAGGAAAAGGACGTTATTGTCCCTGAATTGGTCATTGAAGGTGATGATGTTAATTTCCAATTTATGATTAATCATCTTAATTATATTATGACTGAAGTAATGAGAAATGGGTTGAAATCAACTATTGAAAGAAATAAAGAAATAGCAAATATTAACAAGTCGTACAATATGAAAACACCACCTAAATTTGTTGTTCAAATCCACAATTTTAAATCAGATATATATTTCAAATTCTCAGATCAAGGTGGTGGGGTCCCATTAGTTAAATTACCTAAAGTTTGGTCATTTGGTAAATCCCCTGAACTGGCTAGACATTACCTTGATAATTTTCATAATATCCCAGGTTTGAAACTGCCTGAACGTTTACCAATTGTTGAACATGAATATTCATCCAAGGATACAATTTTAACACCACCATTGCATGGTGTTTTATCCGATTTGGGGAATCTGGAAGTTCAGGGACAAAAATCAATGTTGAGTGAACTTTCAAAGAGACCATTTAAGAATACTTTGGGGATTTCTTTACCAATGTGTAAAGTCTATGCTGATTATTGGAATGGGGAATTATCAATGGAAAGTGTTGAAGGTTTCGGTACAGATGTTGTTTGGAGAATTAGAAAATTAGGTTCTGGTGAGGGTGATATTGCTAGAGTTGATAGGGCATGATGAAATTGCTACTGCACTGTTAGTTTACCAAACTGTTTCTAACTTGATGTTTATACCTTATTATATTTATTTTATTTAGTTCAATTTAGTTCAATTGCTTACTTATTCATGTTAACTTTTGTACTGTAATTTGATTTTGCAGGTTCAATTATTGGCTACTTATGTTATGTATCACTAGTTGGGGTATTTTCACCCTTTAACACTTCCAGCTGAGCACATGAGCACTTCCAGCTTAACTTCGCGACAATCACAATTTTCTTTGACAATTTAAATTAAATTGTATTCGATAAACTCACTCTTTACAAATTAACCATGGCAGGTGCATTAGAAAACGCTAGAAAGGCCATTAAAAACCTCTCAATAGACGCCGATGAGTCTCTTTACGGGCAAATTTACTCTGTTTCAGGGCCTGTTGTCGTTGCTGAAAACATGATTGGTTGTGCCATGTATGAGTTGGTTAAAGTTGGACACCACAATTTAGTCGGTGAAGTTATTAGAATTGATGCTGATAAGGCAACAATTCAAGTTTATGAAGAAACAGCAGGTGTTGCCGTTGGTGACCCTGTTTTAAGAACGGGAAAACCACTTTCAGTTGAATTGGGTCCTGGGTTAATGGAAACTATTTATGATGGTATTCAAAGACCATTGAAGGAAATTAATGATATTGCTCAATCTATTTATATCCCAAGAGGTGTTGATGCCCCAGCTTTAAATAGACATACAAAATTCGATTTCACCCCAGGGAAATTCCAAGTTGGTGATCATATTACTGGTGGTGATATTTTCGGGTCTGCATTTGAAAATTCTTTACTTTCAGATCATAAGATTTTACTCCCACCAAGAGCTAGAGGTACTGTTGTTTCTGTTGCTGAAGCTGGTGCTTATACAGTTGATGAAACCGTTTTACAAGTTGAATTCGATGGTGTTGTTAAAGATTACACCATGATGCATACTTGGCCAGTTAGAGTCCCAAGACCTGTTGCAGCTAAACTTTCTGCTGATTACCCATTATTAACTGGTCAAAGAGTTTTGGATGCCCTTTTCCCATGTGTTCAAGGTGGTACTACTTGTATCCCTGGTGCATTTGGTTGTGGTAAAACAGTTATTTCTCAATCACTTTCTAAATATTCCAATTCTGATGTTATTATTTATACTGCATGTGGTGAAAGAGGGAATGAAATGGCTGAAGTTTTAATGGAATTCCCAGAATTATTCACTGAAATGTCAGGTACTAAGGAACCAATTATGAAGAGAACTACATTAGTTGCTAATACATCTAATATGCCAGTCGCTGCTAGAGAAGCGTCAATTTACACTGGTATTACCTTAGCTGAATATTTCAGAGATCAAGGTAAGAACGTTTCAATGATTGCTGATTCTTCATCAAGATGGGCTGAAGCCTTAAGAGAAATCTCTGGTAGATTAGGTGAAATGCCTGCTGATCAAGGTTTCCCAGCTTATTTAGGTGCTAAATTAGCTTCTTTCTATGAAAGAGCTGGTAAATCTGTTGCCTTAGGTTCACCAGATAGAATTGGGTCTGTTTCCATTGTTGCTGCTGTTTCACCAGCTGGTGGGGATTTCTCAGATCCTGTTACAACTGCAACTTTAGGTATTACCCAAGTTTTCTGGGGGTTAGATAAAAAATTAGCTCAAAGGAAACATTTCCCATCTATTAATACAAGTATCTCATATTCTAAATACACAAATGTTTTAAACAAATTTTATGATCAAGAATATCAAGATTTCGCTTCATTAAGAGATAAAATTAAGGAAATTTTATCTAATGCTGAAGAATTAGAACAAGTTGTCCAATTAGTTGGTAAATCAGCCCTTTCAGATTCAGATAAGATTATCTTAGATGTTGCTACTTTAATTAAGGAAGATTTCCTTCAACAAAATGGTTACTCTACTTACGATGCTTTCTGTCCTATTTGGAAAACTTATGATATGATGAAAGCTTTCGTCACTTATTATGATGAAGCTCAAAAGGCCGTTGCCTCTGGTGCCTCTTGGTCTAAATTAACCGAAGCTACAGGGGATGTTAAGCATAAGGTTTCATCTGCTAAATTCATGGAACCTTCAAGAGGTAAGGAAAGTGTTGGTAAGGAATTCCAAGAATTATTCACTACCATCGCTGATAGATTCCAAGAAGCTTCTGAGTAAGCATTTTAAATATTTTCGTAACATTCCAAAGTGCTATGTATTATCATATAACATTTATATTAGTTTTAATTTAGTTTAAAAGAAAAGAATAGAAAAGAAAAAATCAGTAAAATCGGAAAAGTAGCACATTTGTGCTGAGCAAATTATTTAGTAATTTTGTATTGAAAAACAAAGGAAAAAACGCGTTTGCCATAGATTTGATCTATATATACACGTTATAATACGAGTTAAATGAATTTCTTATCGGCTGCGCTGAATACGTTTACGGGAAATTCGATTCCATATACTGTGGACAAAGTTCTAGGTTCTAATGGGGTGTGGACAGTCAAAACTGGGAGAAATAAAGAGGATTTGCCAGTGAGTATTTTTGAATATTCAATTTCTAATCCTACTGCTTCAGTTACAATTGATAAGTTATTAGCTGGGTCTAAGATTCATAAAAAATTCAGTGTTTTACCTGGGATATTGAAAATTGACGATTATATCCAAAATGATCAGGGGGTTTATATGATTTCTGATTCTGTTGAATTATTAAATGTTAATGAAGTGGGTAATGAAAATGGGGTTTTGGGTATTTACCAAATCTTAAATGCTTTGAGACTTATACATGAAAGAGGTGTTGCTCACAACGGTGGGATTGATCACAACTTACTTCAATGTATCTTTGTTAATTCAGTAGGTGAATGGAAATTATCAGGATTTGAAAATGCCCAAGAGAATCAAGGAGGTAAATTAGACACTAAGATTGTCGCTGAGGGTATTTACAGGTTGTTTAATAACAACGAACCTTTTAATCAATCAAAGGCTATGAGTTTGTCCGGAACTGAGGCTTTACATTATTTACCCATTGGGAATTTATTAAATGGGAAATGGTCAATTGAAGAATTTATCTCTCAGGGGGAATTACCACATAGGTATTTTGACACTGAAGCTATCCGTTGTTATAGGAAATTTACTGAATTTCATATTTTAGAATTACATCAAAAATTAGAATTGTTCAAAGCTTCAACAATGTGTCAAGGTTTACCTCATGTTTATTTGATTAATAAAGTTCTGAATGATATGGTTATTACATATAATCAACTACTTGAATCAGGTCCGGATTTAAAAGTTCAAACAATTGCACAAATTTTGTACATGGTTTACATCATTTGTTATAAAAATGAATCATTGAAAAAATGTCAAGATACTTTTAAATTTTGTTTTATTAAGGGTTTACCAATTAATGATCGTACAGTTAGGCATTTACTGTTGAAAACATTACCATTTTTATTAACTTTTGTGACACAATCGGAAATTCAAAATTCCATTTATCAACCACTTACTAGTGGTTTCAATGATTCTGATGTTACTATGCGTTTGGAAACTCTCAAAGGTGTTAGTTTAATGATTGATTCAATTACTGATAGACAATTGAACAATGATTTATTAAGACATTTGGCTAAATTACAAATTGACCAATTGTATTTTCTTAGGAAAAGTGTTATAGAAACATTAGTTGAAATATCACCCAAGATGCATGAAAATTCTAGATCAGGGATTTTAATGACTGCATTTAGTAAAGGTCTTAAAGATTCTAATTTAGAAGTTAGATTAGCTGCTGTTGATGCATTTTTACAAACTTTAAAATATTACAATGCTGAACAATGCTGCAGTAAAGTTATTGGTTCAATTGCACCTGCTTTATTGGATAAATCTGAAAGAGTTAGATCAGAAGCTCAAAAGGTCATGGAGATTTGTATGGGCAAGATCGAAGAATCAGCTGCGCAATTGGAAGATTCTGGTGAAGTTATCGATTCTTTTAATGGATCATCATCCATTGTTGAAATTGATTTAATTCAAATGGGGATTGCATTACTTTCTGATATCGGTGATATGGGTGAAGTGGCGGTTACTAAACAGAAAACTTACTCATCATCTTCACCTTCTAGGGCTAACACGCCGCCTGTCGGGGGTAAACAAATGGGTAAGTCTATATTGAACAAAAAATCAACTCTCAGTAGTAATTTCAATTCATTAACTGTTTCTGAAGATTTCAATGATGATGAAATGGATGACAGTTGGGGGTTCGATGAGGATATTGCCGCTAAGGCCAAGCCTATCACTCTTAACAAACCAAAAAGAATAACACCAATTAAACCAATTAGTAGAACTACTAAGAAACCTGCTGCTGCTAGTCTTACATTAGGAAAAAAGAAAAATCCTACTACTGTTGCTGTTAGTAAACTTAAAGTTGATGTCCCTATTGAGGATGACGACCAGGATGGCTGGGGAGATGGTTGGTAAATAAATACGAAATTTGTACATTTAAAAATACAGATAAAAACTAATATACACATAATAAACACATCACATACAGATCTATTGTTGATGTTTAACAACATCACCATCATCATCAAGTGGGAGTCTAACTAATCTTTCTGTTTTAGGTGTTTCGCCATTAGAATTCCTCAAGGTGCTTTTCCCAATAGAAGCAGATGCTAAACTTACCCCACGGATGATTTGCATCCAATTTTGTGTTATTTTAGTGATTTCACCTGCTGATCCATTTGATCCACCAATTGCTTGAAATTGCTGATCTAAATCACGCAAGGATTCTGCGAGGTTCGCTGTAAGTTTTTCAGACGTTTCCAACTGCTGGAGATCATGTAAACGTCTTTCGAGTTGCAATTCTAACTCGCTAGTAGTTAAAGTTTGACGTCTTTCATTCATATCAACAAAAGAAGAAGAAGAATAAGAAAAAAAAATAACGCGTCAAATTGATTTTAGTTGGTGTTTTAAGTGACGATGATGATGCTCTTAAGAGGCAGACCGCTGTTGTTGCATACTGTGCGTGTTCGGACGTTTCATCATAATGCTTGGTTACTTAATGCGGGGAAAAAAGGACTTAATGACACCGATACAGCTGCTGAGGAGAATGCCAAGAGACGATTAGAAAATATCATTAAGGATATCCCAGTTAAAGATGCTAAACAAGAGGAAGAGAAGAAGGATAAAGAAAAGGAGATGCTGAAACCTGATGAGGCTAAACCCGATAAGGCTAAAGCGAATATCAATTCAACGAAAAATGAAACATCATCATCCACTGTTGATCCATTCCATATTAAACAAATAGTTGATGCTGTTAGAGAAAATGATAACATGCGTCAATTACAGGAAGAATTGTCGAATTTTTACGAAACGAAATGGAAGGAAGCTAATAAGATTAAAGATCAAAAATTGAGTGAGAAACTGGATAATAATTTAAAAGATTTGAAAAAATCAATAAAGATAGCCAGTAATGTTGTTAATGATATAACTGGGTATACTAAAGTTATGAAATTAAGAGATAATGTTTCTTCTATTGAAAAAAAATTAAAGGATATGAGGGAAAAATTAAATAATTGTAAGGAAAATTATAAGAAAGCTATTGAATTAAGATCACTTACTCAAAAGGAAATTAACGCAATGTTAGAAAGAAAAAATTCATGGGATCATTTAGAATTAGAAAGATTCACTAAACTTTACATGAGTGATCATGATTTAGAAGCCAATGTTACTAAAACCGCTGATGAATTAAAACGTATGGAAATTGAAGAAAATGATTTACATGATAATTTAATTAAATCAATTATGAATAGATATTATGAGGAACAAACATGGTCTGATAAAATTAGACAATTTTCTACTTGGGCTACAGTTTTAATCTTATGTGCTAATATTACATTGGTTTTATTAGTTCAATTAATTTTTGAACCATTTAAAAGATGGAGATTAGTTTCATCATTTGAAGAAAAGGTCAAAGATTTATTCAAGGGGAATGAAAAGATCGAAAAGGAATTGGATGAAATGTGGGATAATTTGAAAGAATTCGAGGAAACTGTTTTAGATTTAATTAAAACTGGTAATCCAATTTTAATTTTAATGGAATCTATTAAAAGTGTTTTAAATAGGATAAGTCAAATTAATCAAAATGCGCAAGGTTTTCAATTAGAAGAACCGAACTTGTTTTTAGTTTACCCTGATGCTAATGAACCGATAATGGTAAAAGTTCAATACCATATAAGATCAATTATTCATTGGACTCATTATCAAATTATCCATCAAATAAATTTAATGTTGATGTTTATAGATTGGGTTCGTGTTTCAAGTGTTCAATTTGCCCAACAAGTTTTTGAAGACCCTGAAATGAGACAATCAGTTTTGGCCAGTGGGCTTATGGGATTGGCCTTAGGGATTATTTTATGAGTAAATAAATAACGTATGGTATGTGTAAATGCTGAGCAATGATAATAATGATGATTACGTAATATTTGTTTTTTCTTTGACTTTTGACTTTTTTCTTGTATATACAGATTTGCCACCTGTAATATTCTTATTAAATTAATTAACCAATGGAGGAATTAGGGATTAATATTACGCCGCATCCACATGAAAAGATTGACGTGTTGACACGTTCTTTAGCTAACGGTTCAACAAACGTTTCTACCACTACTAGTAACGACGACATCTATCTTAAATTAAAGAAATTGGAAAGAGATATTGAATTGTTACAATTACAAGAAGATTATATTAAGGATGAACAGAGGTATTTAAAACGTGAATTAGTTAGAGCACAAGAAGAAGTTAAGAAGATTCAAAGTGTGCCACTTGTTATTGGACAATTTCTTGAACCAATTGATGAAAATACAGGGATTGTTTCATCAACAACTGGTTCAAATTATGTTGTTAGAATATTAAGTACATTAGATAGGGAACAATTAAAACCTAATTCATCAGTTGCTTTACATAGACATTCTAATGCACTTGTTGATATTTTACCACCAGAAGCAGATTCATCAATTTCAATTGTTGGTGATAATGAAAAACCAGATGTTACATATAATGATGTTGGTGGTTTAGATATGCAAAAACAAGAAATTAGAGAAGCTGTTGAATTACCATTAGTACAAGCTGATTTATATAAACAAATTGGGATTGATCCACCAAGGGGGGTTTTATTATATGGTCCACCAGGTACTGGTAAAACAATGTTAGTTAAAGCAGTTGCAAATTCATCATCTGCTTCTTTCATTAGAGTTAATGGATCAGAATTTGTTCAAAAATATCTTGGTGAAGGTCCAAGAATGGTTAGGGATGTTTTTAGATTAGCTAGGGAAAATTCCCCATCAATTATTTTTATTGATGAAATTGATGCAATTGCAACAAAGAGATTTGATGCACAAACTGGTGCTGATAGAGAAGTTCAACGTATATTAATTGAATTATTGACACAAATGGATGGTTTTGATCAATCAACTAATGTTAAAGTAATTATGGCAACTAATAGACCAGATACTTTAGATCCTGCATTATTAAGACCTGGTAGATTAGATAGAAAAATTGAATTCCCAAATTTAAAGGATAGAAGAGAAAGGAGAATGATTTTTTCAACAATTGCAAGTAAAATGTCATTAGCACCTGAATGTGATTTAGATGTTTTAATTACGAGGAATGATCCATTAAGTGGTGCTATAATTGCAGCAATTATGCAAGATGCTGGTTTAAGAGCTGTTAGAAAAAATAGATATATGATTATTCAAAGTGATTTAGAAGAAGCTTATAATGCACAAGTTAAAACAGGTACAGAAAAGGATAAATTTGAATTTTATAAATAAATAAACTATATAATAAGTAGTCTTAATTTTAGTTTAACTTTTTATAACTTGATAAACCCCTAAACCAGGTTTGAAAGTTTCCCAACCGAATTGATCGAATTCAAAATGATCTAAATCAATATGCCAATTAGTTTCCCAAATGGGGTTTAATCGATATTCTATAATGTTATTTTCAAACCACATTAATGCATTCTTTGGCATTATAATATAAACATCAACATCCAATGAATTCAATTCGATTATTTTATTCAATTGAGTAAATGGAGCACCCATTAAATCCCAAACATCAAGTTCACTATGAATACTCATATTTAAATAATTATCATGTTTGTCGTAGTAATTTGGTGTTAATAATGATTTATTTATTTCTGTATTAGTCCATGCAGTATGTTGAACATGAAGCATCCAAGTTGGTGGGGTTAAAGTACGCCAAAAAATGAACACTGGTTGGACCCCATTTTTATCTAACATTTTGTTCAACACTTGCATGGAAGGAATAACACCTGCTTGATTAATCATGTTATAAAACACAGATAACAACGTTGAATAAACGATCCAGAATTTAATAATGACATTGGCACGTTTATTAGTTAAGGAAACGATACAACTTAATAATGGGACCATTGGGATTAAGAATCTCATTTCTTGATGTGCCACACAGGATAAAATCAAGAGCCCACTAAGACATGATAAAAATGGGGTTGTTTTATTGTAGGTTGATTTAAATGGTGGTAAAAGAAAAATCAATGGACCAACTAAAAGGGGGTAATTAATTAATAAATGAAGGTAATGTGGATGAGTGCCATGTTTTGCCAAATTCGATTCATCCAAATTATAAATGAGGTTATTAATTGGTGCCAAGATGTAAAATTTAGGTAAATTAATAATTTTATACCATGATTTTAAAGGGAGGTACCTAAATTGTAATAATTTCATATTAATATCATTAATTATCATTAGGGAAACAGTGAAATAATCCTTTTTGTGGAAATAACTTGTATCGAAAACAATTATAATTAAAGTTGTCAAACAGAATGATATTGGGATTAATAATGATCGTATTGGGGATTTGAAAAAGTATTTTAAGACAAACCATAATGGAAAGACTAACCACGCGAAAAATGTAATTCTATTGAATGTCCCCAAGCTGATAAGACAACCAAGTAATAACAATTTGAATTTACTATAATTATAATGCCCTTTGTTATTATTATTATTATTATTTTCCATATTCGATCTAATATCATTAATGATATAAATACATGGTAAAAGTATGATAGTTTCAATTGAATTAGAAAAAGTATGACTTTGTATAGCCTGAGTAACCCAAGAAGTTGAAATGAAAAATAATGCCTTTACACGTTCTTGTTTGAATGGTAACATTTTATAAACGCACCAATCTATTACTACCCAATTAAGTATGACAATCCAAAGTTTGGATAAATAGAATACACCTAAACTAGAAAGTTGTAAACTCTTTGCTAAATTTAGTGGTAAGGAATACACTAACCAAAGAGGGAACATTGATCTGTTAATGAAATTTAAATCTTGGAATTCCCATGGGAGATTATCATGGAAAAGAGGTTGAAATGATTGGAAATGTTCATCTGGATGGATGTAGCCAGTTTGTACGGCAAAATAAAACCGTAAAACAAGAGAGAAGAGAAAATACACCCATCTCCAATTCCAATTCCAATTAGATAGTAAATTCATCAATAGGTAGATTGGTTAATTGAATTGAACGAACCGAAATTTTATTTTTCACAAACGTGTTTAAAATAACAATAATACATACACTTTTAGAGTTTAAAATAAATACATTTCTATTAGTAACATAAGAAAAGTCCAAACACATTAGTGAATGGGATTATACATTAACAATATAAAATACATAAACAGAATACTACTGATTATACGTATGAGGATATCAAAAAGAGAATAAGTCTTTTTTTTTTCAACTAAAACTCATTCCACAAGTGCATTGCATTTAACATTCAACTAAATCAACAACGTTTAAGTAAACTGGGACACATTGTTCAGCAATGTATTGATCGTATAAATTGTAGAAGTCACCAGAGAGACATTCCCAGAAGATTTCATCATCACCTAAGGATAAGTGACCATCAACAATACCCCAACCGGCAGCGTAAATAGCACCAGCTTGAGGTGGTGGACCATCGAATTGGAATTGTCTGTTAGCAACAATAGAACCTAATCTACCCTTAGCATCAGTTAAGACACCACCTTCAAGGGAAACTGATAAATCGTTTTCAGACTTACAAGTTGAGACCTTAGCAACTGGGCCTTCAGTAGCACAAGAACCTTCAACAGAGGAAGAAGAAGTAGCTGGAGCTGGAGCAGCCTTTGAGGATAAAACTCTTGGGGCTTGGACTTGACCATCTTCAACTTGAGAAACGACAGTTGGCTTAGCTGGGGCTTGAATTTGACCATCACCAATTTGAGTGACAATAGCAGCATGTGGGCCAGTCTTGTGACCTGGGACCTTAACGGATTCGTAATTGAAGTGATGAACGGTCTTGGTAAAAATGTAAGTTTCAGTAGAAGTTTCTTCAACTGGCACGGTAACACCGTTAGTAGTCTTTTGCTTAGTAATGGTCTTAGTAACGTAATCAGTTTCGTAAGTGATTTCGTTAGATTCAGTTGGCTTGAAATGAGATTCAGTCTTAGTCTTTGGGGTAATGATTGAAACATCTTCAGTTGGCTTAGCTGGGGCTTGAATTTGACCATCACCGATTTGAGTAACAACATTTCTCTTAGCGTTAATGTTAACTTGAGAAGTGATAGTTTCAATGGCAATACCGAAAGTCTTAGAGTATTCAGTTTGAGCACAAGAGTGAGCGGCATCAGGGGTTAAAGTTGACCATGGTTCAGAAGGAACGTAAGCGGCAAGGGAAGAGGCAGCGAGTGAAAGGAGGGAAAGGGAGAGCTTCATAATAAGATAAAAAAGAGTGACTGGAAGTTAAAGAAGAAAAGTTTGTAAAGTGAAGTTGTTGAAGAAAGTGGGAAAAGATGCGCTTTTAAAGGATTTTCGTGAACACAACAAACGCGCTATGTTTAAAAATAAAAGGAGATGTAAACAAACAAACAAACAAATAAATAAATAAATAAATAAATAAATAAAGAGAGCGCGATGTGCTCAGGTGCTCAGTAGGCGACTCTAAGACAAGCTAAGCTAAGCGAAGTCGAGTTCGAGTCGTGTCGAGTCGGGCCTCGGTCTCGAGCCATTGAAATGCTATGGCATCTGCAACGAGTTGTGTGTGTGTGTGTGTGGACGTTTCACTGCAATTCCAATTCCAGGGTTCATTGAAAAACCGTTAAACGCGTCCTGAACGGAATTACCGGAACAGTGAAAATGCTCAGCAGTACTCACTCACTCACACAATATCGTTTGTTCATGTGCTTACGTAATCATGAAAGTTCTTGTTGACAAATTCAACACGAACACTAGTGTTCGTGAATGGTCCACTAACCTATCAAACCTCTTCAATACACTCCCCAAACACGCATTCATTGTACTTGTAACACTTATTTTAACCCAATAAATTTCACGATATTTGTCAAAACTTCCAAAACGCTCATCTGCTCATCTGCTCAGCACTTTTTAAATTAAAATTTTCCAATATATCAATCTATACTATTTAACCAAGTCAATCCCATGCTTATCTGATGTTATTTACTCCACATTAGCTATATTTACTATTCTTTTTTTTTTCTTTTTGGTGACGTCGGAGATTTTTTTTAATTTTTTTTTTTTCGAAATTCCAAAAGTTTCGGAATCCGTGTTACAAAACCAACATTTACCTTTTGAGGGAATTTTTTTTTTTTTTTTTGAAACTGAAAAACATTTATTTCCAATTAATTTGATTGCTTATACAACACGTTGTTTCTTTTAAGAGTTTAATTAAGTATTGTACTTTTAATTATTTCAATATATTTTTTCTAAAACAATCTTATTCATATGAGCAGCAATATCAATATGGATTTAAATATCAATATCAATATCAACAACTTAACTGCTTCTCCTGCTGTTAAACATTTAAAATCTTGTGCAAGATGTAGAAAACATAAGACTAAATGTAATTATTCAATGAATGCACCAAATCCATGTACTTCATGTGCTAAACGTGGATTATCTTGTCATTTTGAAACTGTTTTCCCAATTAAAAGATCTAAAATAATGAAAAATCTATCAACTGATATAGATTGTCTTAAATTACTAGTTAATGATTTAATTTTAAGAGAATCGAAATTGAAAAAATTATTTTTAGAAAAGGGAATTGATGTTAAGGGGGTTTTACCTGTTGATCCATATGATGATATTAATTTAAATCAACAACAGCAACAACAAAATTTAATTAATAATAATATACCAACTGAAGCAATTTCACCAATTGTTAAAATTGAATCACCAAATACACTTTTTTTATCAGAATTAACTTCATCACCTGATGATGAGCAACCAGCTTTAGATTTTTACTTATTCACTTTAAATGGAACTTGTTCTTACAATTTACATCAAATTGATTCGTTATTTAAAAATTTTAATAATCATCATTTACAATTTATACCAATTTTCCCACAACTTAACCCTATTGAACTTTATCAAGATGAACCAATTACATTTTGGACAATTGTCTTTATACTGACGAAGAATACCCCAATTTTTACAAATTTTATTCAAAATTCAATAAAGGACTGCCGCCAAATTGATCAATGTTATAGAGCTATTTTATTATTATTATGTTTCCCAGTTAAAAATTGTTCTACAGGTTTAGAAAATGAATTCGATGATGATCATTTTGATTTATTACTTTTTCAATCATTACATTTAATTAATTCATGGTTAGATAATAATGAGCAAAGAAAATCCTTAGTTTGTTATGATAATATTAAAGCATTAATTTCAATTTTTGGGACTTTTAATAGTTTAAAATTAGGTAAAAGTTGGCAACCAACTATTTCATCATCATCATCATCATCAAATTTTGCCTTAGAATCAAGTTCTGGTTATCTTTTACAATTACTTAATTTAACAAATTTTTTAAATGAATTATTAAAATCAGTTTGCTTTTCAAATACATTAAAGGATGATAATGAAAAGGTCAATTTAATAAAATCTTGGGAGGCAAAAGTTCATACTGAATTGAGGTTATTAGAATTGAATATATCCCAATTAACAGATTTACAATATAAATCAATTAAATCTATCAAAGCATTCATTCCAATTATTGTTAATTTATTAAAACCTGAATTAGATCAAAGAATGTTGATAAATAATACAATTTCATGTTGTTCAGAACTTTTTGAAACTCTTAAATCATTAGATTTAAATTCATTACCAATGTTCAATTTATTCAGTTTGGAATCTATTGCACTTATTCTTTGCAAAGTTATGTATTCACCATTTAATACTGATGTTGGTACAAAGCAAATTGAATTAGCAACTAATGTATTTAATAAATGTTTGATGTCAATTGAATATAATAACATGAGACCAATTTTAAATATAATTATGGATTTCGATTCAAATTTAAAACTTGATTCTTCACTTTTAAAAATTTCACATTTTAATAGTAATACACTTTTAAAAGGTGTTATTGAAGATTTACGTTTAAATTGTCAAAAATTTCAACAATCAAATTATACTATACCATCACCTGAACAATTCGAACATGAAGGTATTGATTTTTCAAAATTTCTCACTTCTTTCAATTGGATAAGATCAAATTTAGATCTTATCATTCTCTTTTCTAATAAGATGTTCATGTCTTCCTCATCTTCATCTTCATCTTCATCATCTATTTGTGTCTCACCAAATGTTTCCCTTGATGGGTTGAACGCACACGAAGTTAAAACAGAACTGGAATTGGATTCCCTTTTGAATGTCTACACGACAGCTATTTAAATTAAACTATATACTGTTTTATACTATACTATGTTTAATAATGATTTACGAATATAACACTACTTATTTTCTCAACGGATTTAAGGTCGGTAACGGGGCGTGGGAGGGAAATACCCGTCAAAATTCTTAAACCCGTTAGCGGTGATAAGAGGGAAAAATTTAATTCTCGGAGTTGAGCCCCGGAAAAAGTTATCTCTTTAGTTTACCTTAGTTCAATTCAGTTCAATTCAATTCAGTTTAGATAAAATAAATAATAATTAGGAGGGTAGCCAATAAAAATAACACGACACGGCATATATAAAAATAAGGACATAAATACTTAATTAGATCTTAATCCCAGAGGAGACTTCTAATTGTTCGATAACTGGGTCAATGGTATTTTTGTTCAAATCAACATTTTTCAATTGCAACATTTCATCAGTCCATAAGTTTTCAATAATTGGGGCATTAGCAGAACCAACACCACAATGACCACCTAATTCGACCCAATCGGTAACTCTCTTCAAACCTAAATCTTTCCATAATGAATCAACATTACCAACTAATTCATCACACATTTCTTTACCATGATGAGGAGATGGAGTAATTCTTAATCTTTCTTCACCAGTAGCAACAGTTGGGAAATTAATAGCTTGAACATAAACTTTATATTTATCTAATAAAGCATCAGATGCTTTTTTAGCATCACCTGCATCACCAACTAACAGTGGGACAATATGTGATGGATTTGGGATAACTGGGATACCAATTCTTTCAAATTCCTTTTTCAAATATCTAACATTTTTTTGTTGTTCAACTCTATCTTCAATATTAGTTCTAACAAGTCTAATTGATGTTGTTAAACCAGACATTAAAGCAGGTGGTAAAGAAGTTGTAAAAATGAACCCTGGAGCAAAAGATCTAATCCAATCAATCATATTACGATTAGCAGTAACATAACCACCAACAACACCAAATGATTTACCTAAAGTACCAGTAATCATATCAACTCTATCCATAACAGTTTTATAATTTGGTGATGCAATACCAGATTTTAAATGAGCTTGAAAATCCATATGTTCAGCAACACCTGCACCATGTGGACCATACATACCAACAGCATGAACTTCATCTAAGAATGTTAATGCACCATATTTTTCAGCTAAATCACAAATTTTTTCAATTGGTGCAACTGAACCACACATTGAATAAACTGATTCAAATGCAATAATCTTTGGTTGAGATTTTGGATATTGAGCTAATTGTTTTTCTAATTGAGCTAAATCATTATGTTTAAAAATATGTTTCTTAGCACGTGAATTTTTCATCCCGACAATCATTGAAGCATGATTTAATTCATCTGAGAAGATAACTAAATCTTTAAATTGTTTACCAAAAAGGGATAAAACTGCATCATTTGCAACGAAACATGATGAAAAAACAAGTGCACCTTCCTTTTTATGTAAAGCTGCAACTTCAGATTCAAGCATAATTGCATGTCTATTATGACCTGCAATATTTCTAGTACCACCTGCACCAACACCATATTTTTGCATAGTTTCAATCATTGTTTGATAAACTTGTTCATTTTTAGACATACCTAAATAATCATTTGAACACCAAACATTAACTTTATCTTCTTCTTTAGCAAGATGTGCTTTAGGAAATTCCTTAGCTAAACGATTAATGTTATTAAAATAACGGTAAGAATTATCATTTCTCTTTTTAGCAATTTCATTTTGGAAAACCCCATCATAATCAGTGGCATTTTCATTTGAACCAAAATGTGAATTTGCTTGAGCACTAGCAACTTGATCAGCATGAACTGTGTTAATTTTAATACTTTCAGCTGTTGCTGCTGCCTTAACTGGTTGAGATGGTTGAGAATAAGCTCTAGTTTGCATAGCTGGCCCCATGATTGGGCATTGGGCAGCTTTAGCTGGTAAATTGGCAACTTGTTTCAATTGGTTAGCGTGGTGCTTAACAAATGGGCACATCTTCATACTGGTCTTACCTAAAGCTTCCATACTGTTAAGTGTGTTTATATACTTTGAACAAAAAGTGATGACTCTAGAGTGAAAAAAAAAAAAAAAAAATTTCAATTTCAACGCTTTTTTTCTCGCCCTTCCCGTTGCTTTTTCAAACCCCTTGAAAAATCCAAAACCCAATCAAAACAAACAAAAATAAAACAGAGACGTCACGTGATACACTATATATAAGTAAATAAACAAATTAAATTAATCAAGTAAATGCCCGTTGAGTCGCTTTTAATCTGTTTTAAAGACAAAAAAGCACTTCTAACAGATACTGGAACCGAATGGGGTTTTAAACAGCTCCAAGAGGACACCCATTTGTCACATGATTACCCCATTTTGAATTTGAATTTGTCAAATATCTTTAATAACAATAAAACAATCATTATTGACTCAATTACCGCTGGGAAACAAAGTAAGACTTCAGCTACTTTTTACCCTCAATTGTTACAACCCCTTTTGGACTTTCTCCCTATTAAACACGAATATTGGCGCACTTCTAGTGAAACTTCCATATTATTCTTTGCCAATCGAATAAACGATAATACCAACCTTATTTTCCTTTCAGGGGATACATCAATTTCTGAATTCATCAATGAATACATTTCTATTCGAAAAACTCACAGAGTGAACATCGTTTCCTTTCCTTTAGGATCGGGAAATGCAATTTCTCATTCAATTGGTATGAATTCACCCTTAATTGCTATAAGGGGATTGTTAAATGGTCAAATTAAACATTTACCAATTTATCAAGCTAATTTACAAGGTGCTACTTTACTCAATGGGGAAATTGTACAAAAGTTATATTTCCTAATTGTATTTTCATGGGCATTACATGCAACTTTGATTAATAAATCAAATCAAATGAAATCACAATATGGTAATGAAAGATTTCAAATGGCTGCTCAAGCTATTAGTGAATTAGATCCTCATTTTAAAACTTCCAATGAAGATTTATCTTATTATCTATTAACTTCATTACCAAAACTGGAATCAACTTTTACAATTTCACCCTCATCAATACCCGATTTAGATCAATTACATTTAATTAAAATGTATCATACACCCCCACAGAGATTAATGCAGGTCATTCTCAAAGGTTATGAAAATGGTAAACATATTAAAGAACCTGAAATCATCTACAAACAAGTTACTTTCCCCATTGAATTTTCAATAGATTCTTCAATGGATAATGAATTAAATAAAATTTGTATTGATGGGACAATGGTTAATCTCAACCCTGAAGAGAATAAAGTTACCATCAACGTATTTAAGCAAAATCAATTCTTTTATTTAACTATATAATACATTATATTTCAATATTATTCGTTCATTCATTCCTCACCTTCTAACTTTGGTCTCTTAACCTCAACCTCGCTTTCTTCAACTTCTTCACTCGATCTCTTAACAGGTTGCTGTTGCTGTTGCTGTTGTGGTGATACTTTGTTAAACTGGAACGTTGGGGCTGTCTTTGCTGCTGCATTGAAATTGAATCCACTACTAGTACTAGTAGCAGGTGACCCAAAAATTGGCATAGTACTACCAGCACCGAAAACAGGCATCAAATTAGTTGTTGTTGCTGTTGCTACTGTTGTTGTTTTTGCTTGTGCCCCATTACTCTCTAAATCTTTCAATTTCTTCTCATAAACATCAACCTTCTTCTGCATCAAAGTCTCCTTCAATTTCTTCTCACGTAAAATCCTATCCTTTTCCTCCTCATATTGTTTAATAAGTTCAGCCTTTTCAGCCTCAAATTGAGAGGCTAAATCAGAATCAACATCATTAACAGAACTGGTTTTCGAATCTTTCAAAGTTTTAATCTCAGCTTCTAATAAACTAATCTTGTCCAATAATTCCTTCTCCTTAGTCTTGTATTCCTCCTTACGTCTTTCAACAATATTACTAGCCTTGGTCAATTGATCAGCCTTGGTAATTTCAATCTCACGTGCCAATTTTTCCTTCCATTCAGTTTCTAATTTTGAACGAATGGTTTCTTCAGTATTAGTGTGATCAAACGTCGTCCCTGTTTCCTTAAGATTGGTAATTTCCTTTTGTAATTGCTCAATTTCAACAAGGTGTTTTGCAACAAGATCATTTTTTTCAACTTCCTTTTCATGTAATTGTGTTTTTAATGTCCTCATTTGAATCTTCACCTTCTTCAATTCTTCCTCTGATTGAACATTGGTACTTAATTCTTTAATCTTTTCCTCAAGTTGAGAATTTTCATCCTTTAATTTCTTGAACCTTTCACGAGAAATATTCTTCATCTTTTCGAATTTATCATTCAATTCATCTAATTCTTTAATCTTTAATTCAACATCTGCTGAATTGACATTAGAATTGTTAATTTGAGTTTTCAAATTGGCATTCTCAATTTGAACTTGTGATAAAAGATCATTCTTCTTAACAATCTCCTTACTCAAATCATCAGATTTCTTCTCCAATAACTCAATATTATTAGCATTTTGTGTTTTCAAATCAACAAGGGTCTTTTCCAATTGACCAATTTGATCCCTTAAGGACATATTATTATCCTTGTAAACTTGCATTTCACCAATTTCACTTCTTAACTCAACTAATTTTTCACTATATTTATCCAAAACTTTAACCTTTTCCTTTAAGTTGTTTAATTCAATTTGTAATTGATTAATTTCACCATCTTTATTTTGGACTTCTTTACTTAATCTCTTTTCTTCCTCCTTAAAATACCCCAATTGTTGAGTTAATGAATCACATTCTCTTCTCAAATATGTCAAATTGTTATTACTATCACCATCAGTTTCACCACCTGTCCATTCAAATGACATCTCAGCCTTGTTCAATAAAACCCTAGTTTGAGCTTCTAATTCACTAACTCTCATCTTATAACCTCTAATTTCATCCTCAGTGTTAGAATTAATACTTTCCCATTTCTTCCCCTCGGCTAAATGTTCAGCCTTGGTGGTTTCTAATTCCTTTTGGCAAGTTTCTAATTCAGCCTTAATGGTTTCTAATTGGGTTTGTAAGGAAGTTTGAGTTTGAGAAAATTCACTAATTTGTGTTTCCTTATTAACAATATCCTTTTGTAATTGAGTAATTTTTGAAATGGACAAATCAGCATCCTTCTTAATAATTTCAATCTTTTCCTCATAATCCTTCTTAGTTGATTCAAACCCAGAAATGGTACTTTTCAATTCCCCAATATTCAATTGATACTCTTGGTCTTTAGAATTAGATTGATCAATAACTTCATCCAATTTTTGCTTCAATTCATCCCTTTCAATATCCAATTGTTTAATCTTCTGATTCAAAATTTGAACTTCACTTGTTAATTCTTCAACGTGTTTTTCACTATTAGTCTTATATTGATCAAAAGCTTCATTGAGTGAATTCAATTGCTTTTCAGTGGCAATAGAAAGTTCCTTATATTGAGTAGCATCTCTGTTAACTAATTCCAAATCTTCAATAGCATCAGCTAATTCAGCCTTCAAATTGGTCAATTCATCAGAGGATGAGGAGGAGGATGAAGATTGCATAGCATTCAATCTAGCTTGTTTCTTTTCATCCAAACTCAACTTGGATCTCATTTCTTCAACTCTTGTTCTTAACTCCTCAATTTGTTTAGTCTTGGAATTTAAAGTTTCGTTTAATGAAACTGCTTCAGATTGTAACATGTCAATTCTAGATTGGTAAACTTTAGAATCTTGATTTTTAGAATGAAGAATAACACGTGTTTCTGTTAAACTTGAATCTAATTTATTCCTTAATTGTTCAACTTCCCTTTGGCAAGTTTCAATGTTATTAGTGTACCTTTGAATAGTTTCCCTAAAATGAGCTTGACGTTCAGAACTAATAGTCTCCAATTTAATAATTAATGTATTGGATTCCATCTTTTCCTTTTGTAATTTTTCCAATTCTTCCCTTAATTGTAATTCAGTTGTTTTCAAAATATTCTTTTCAACTGTTAAACCTTTAACATTAATTTCCAATTGTGCCATAGCAGCATTGTTCTCAACAAGGGAATTGTTGGATTTGAACAATTTATCCTCTAAATATCTTAATCTATCTTGTAATTTAGTACTAGAATCTAAAATTTGACTTTTTTCAATGTTCAAATTTTGAACTAAAGTTTCAGAATAATTGATTTTTTCCTTCAACAATTCATTAGATGATTTTTCCTTTGAATATTGTAAAGAATAATCGGATTTCTCTTGAGATAATTTAGTAACTCTTTCATTCAATTCTAAAATCTTAGAATCATATTTATTTCTAACAACATGTAATTCATCCTTCTTATTTTTCAATTCTTCAACTAAACTTTCAACACGTTCATTCAAGGCATCAATATCAGATTTGTTCCCATATGAACCTTGTGAATCAACAATCCCTTGTAAAATATCCTTAGAATGATTAACAGCTTCTAATTGAGTCTCGGTGTTCTTCAATTGAGTTTGTAATTTCAAAATGGCAGATTTGGCTTTTTGAATAGTTTCATTTTCAAAATTTTCTTCACCTTTATAACCATTCTTATTTTCTAATTCTTCACCTAATTTACGTGAAACAGTTAATAATTGTTCATTTTGTTTAACTAATTCAACAATATCCTTGAAAGTGGTCAACCTTGTTGAAATCAATTCATCAGTATCAGTTGTGTTCATTTCATCATCTAAACCACCATATGAAGCAACTATACTATTAATATAATGTTTCTCATCAGCAGTTAATGGTAATTCACCATTACCCTTGAATTGCAATTCACTTAATAAAACGACAACTTGTCTTTGTAAATCAATTTTGTATTTGTTCAAAGTGGTACATTTCCCCTGTAATTCATTTAATTTATTTTCAGATACAATTAATTGTTTATCCATTGAAGAATTCTCTTTTGTTAAACTATCCAATATAATAGTCATCTTCCCCTGTTTTTCCTCATAATCTTCACATTTATCCTTATAAGATTGGATTATTGGTAATCTTTGATCCAATTCTTTGAAAAGTGTCTCAGCTTCCTCTTCTGCCTTAGCCTTAGCTCTCCTTTCTTTAATAACTTCCTTTCTTAAGGAATTAATTTCGGAAATCAAATCAGATAAGGATAATGACCCATTCATTTCCCTCAACGTGTTAAGTGAAGTAGAATTTAATGAAACATGTTGACCCCCATCATCATTATCAAGGGTCCCCGAATTACTCAATTGATCAACGGCCTTTTCCAATTCTTCAATTTTCAATTCTTTATGAGCTAATTGTTTGTACAACTTTTCATTTTCTTCTTTGTATTCTTCTTCATCTTTAGAAACTTTAGAAAGTGTTTCATTGTACAGTTTATCCAGGGATTGGATCCGGTTGGATTTATCAGTATTGGATGTTTCTAAAACAGAAATTAATTCATCCCTCTTGGAAATCTTTTCCAATAATTCAGATTCTTGCGTAATCATCTTATGCTTCAAATCTTCTAATTGGGAACTCATTTCATCATTCTTAATGGACAATGAACTTAAACTCTTTGAGTAATTATCAGAAATGGTTTTGGCAACCTTAAAATCATGAGTTAATTGTTGCACTTTGGATTCTAATGAAACAACTAAATTTTCCTTTTCACCCTTTAATTTTTCCAATTGGGTAACTTTACTCTTCAATTCAGTTTCATACCATTGAGAAGTCTCCTTAATAGAATTAATCTCCCTTTCATATTTAGCAACTGAAGATTTAGCCATCCATGATTCTGATTTAGTGGATTCTAATTCAGTTTCAATTTCCATCATTTTCTTTCTCAAATTGGTGTTATCTTGGGAAATAACTTTAATTTCTTCAGTGAGATTAACAATTTCCTGTTGTTTAGCTTCTAAAAGTTGAGAATTAGATTGAGTTTGAACAGTTAAAGTTTCAATTTTGGCCTTCAATTGAATTAAGATGTTTTGATCAGCAGATTTAGAGTTCCCCATGGATACTAAAGAAGCTTCTAATTGTTTTTTACAATTTTCAGCATCTTGAGCTTTAAGTTTCAGGTCATTGATAGTACCTTGTGAATTTTTCAATTGATCAACTAATGATTCCAACTTCTTTTTGGATTGATGTTGTAAATTCTCGTAATTCAAACTTAAAATCTCGTTATTAGTCTTCAAGTTTTCAAATTCGTTTAGTTTCTTAGCCAATGCGTGGACAATCCCAGTATTGTTTTGGAGAATATCTGTTGAAACGTTGAAAAAGGCAGAAACCGCGGACAAATCGTTGTTTTCTTCATCATCAGTAGTCGGGTCAGCAATGTAGACGCTCAAATCGGCAGGAGTACTTTCCTTAGAAGTGGTGATTATTGGTGTTCTCTCAGCAGGTGTGGCAGATTGTACTTGAGGTAATCCTTCTTGCGGACTTTGGACAGAAGGTTCAGTGGCAACTACAGGCTCTTCAACAGCATCTGAGTCATGAGTGGCTGTGTTATTCAAAGAGGGTGAGATTGGAGGTGTCGATCCTTGTGAGTTTTGTAAAACTTGTGGTTCTTCCTCAATGATGGTGTTTTGCCCCTGTTGTGTTTCTGTTTCCGTTTCTGGCTCAATTTGCACGGGGGTTTCACCGCCCATCGTGGCGTCCTGATAGTTACTTTCGTCAGCAGTGTTGTCCATGGAAAAGTAGCAACGAGAAAACGCACGTCCAGTGAGGGGAAATAAGTAGTAAGAGAGAACTGTTATGTGATATACAAAATCGAATATTTTTTTTTTCTTGTTAGTGAGTGAGTGTACTTCAATTTGGTAATATGGAGGAGGGGAAATTGAGTGTAGCTGATTTGGATGCTATGGCTCAAGATGCCAACAGGCTTTTAGCGAATATTGATGAAATGCGTGAAGCACTGCTAAAAATGCAAAACGACACGGTTTCTAGTGATGAAGAATTCGATGAAAAGGAGTATCAAGATGCCAGATATTCACGTAGTGTCGGTTATACGTCGAATTACGCGTCTACTTCGAATTCTTCCGGATCCAAATCTGTTCAGCCAAAAGCAATGGGCGCCTTTGGCGTTAGAGGACGTTTTACTGGACACCAAATTCCCGTTTCTTCAAACATAACTGATGCGAAACGCGAAGAGATACAAAGATCTAAATACCGTACGGAAAATAGGATAATGAAACGATCACAAAAAGATATCGGGGCTTCAATGACTTCTATGGTATCCCAATTACAAAAATCAAAAGCACTAGTGCAGAAAAGAAAGGATGAAGAGAATATGAAATTGTCCAAATATAGTGAAATGCACAAATTAGCATTCGATCTACCAGCTGGGTACAAAGAGGTCAAGGTAGAATTGAAAACGACATTAGAAGAGAATGCTACATATTCTATTGTTACTCGTCCTTCCAACTATGATAAATCCAAAGATCCATCTTATGATAAATATTCACATAAACATCTTTCACATAGATTCGTTGAATCCAATGTCATGGATGAGATAATGAAAAATATTGTACCCTTGACAGTTTCCAAATTTGTTGTTCATTGTTCTCCTCCACAATATGAAACTCCTCCCTATGTTAATTGGGCATTGGTAGGGGTCGTCAGTCAAAAATCAGATATCATCATTTCATCAAATAATAAGAAATACCGAAGGATAATAATAACTGATTTTAAAGTCGATGTAATGGTTTTCATTTGGGACAAGGCATTATTAAGATACCAGGATGTCCCCCTCGGTACGATTGTTGCCATTTTGAATCCTAAGATTAATACCTATACTAAAAGTTCATCATCTTATTCTGCCTCTGCAACATCTGGGTTCAGTTTAAGAATTGAAAATGAAATCAACAACATGCTCATATATGGTCGATTTAGATATTATGGGGTTTGTAAACACACTTCTCATGGTGGGAAACATTGTGATACTGCTATTGACAAAAGTAAAGGTCTCTATTGTACATATCACACTGAGCAAAGATTCAAAAAAGCCGCTAGTGAAAGATTAGATCTTACAGGTGGTTACTATTCCTTTGGGTCAAAAGATAAATATGGGAATGATGTATCCCTTTATAAGAATGGGGATTCATCTAAAAACTCAAACATGGCTATTAAACAGAAGCTAAGCGTTGTTACTAATTACGATTCTAAAAGTACCAAGGAGAATTTATTAGCAAAACATGAAAAGACAGCAGCACTTTTCAGTTCTACTGAAGCTTCACTTGCTTTTCATAATGAAAAGGTCACCAATAAGGCGGCCATTGCTAAGCAAAAGGAACAACGTGCACTTGATAAAAAGTTGTTGAAGGAAAGAGCTTTGAAGGATGCTGAACTCAACAGGAAAATGCATGAAGCCAGTGAAGCAGAGGTTTTGCGAAGGGCCACTGCTAAGAGGAAACGTACAATGATGACAACGCTCAAAACCATCGCAAGTGATACCCAAAGAGAACTCTGTCGTAGTAAAGAGGATAAGGAGAAAAAAATCAAAGATTGGAAGGATAACATTGAGCATTTGAACCAAATCCGTGCACGTGAAAAACACTCCAAAGTTGAAATTGCATTGGACAGTGATGATGATGATAGTGATGACGATAATGAAGTTCGTAATAAGTTTGCCGAATTCAAGAAAAGAAAGCTAGAGAAATCTTGAATGCTGAGCGAATATCTTTATACCTTAATATACTCAAACTTTAATTGACATAATGAAATAATATTTGTGTAAGGTTATAAATTTAAACTTATTTCACTACGATTACTCAATAAAAGCCTCATAATTCGATATCTTGAACTACATTTTTGAATTGTGAAATGTATGACATCAATTTATCTATGAGGAAAAAAAAAAAAAAAAAATTAAAATCTGACATCAAATGGTAAATAAGCCTTTCTTTTTTTCTATATACATCAAGTGTAAACTAAAATGCGTTTGGGTGGTCACCGTTTGAGAGTGTCCATTCGTACGCAACTTATTGTGCTTGTAATGTTTGTGGCGATGTTTTCGCTGCTCATTCTAGCAATAGTTTGTGGTGTTTATTTCACAAGTGTGTTCACAGACGCGAGAATATCCAAATTGCAAGTAGCAGCTGAATTAAAATCAGTACAAATGCAACAAGCATTTGAAGGTTTCTCATATCAGATCCAACAGTTGAGTAGGAAAACAGAGATCCAAAGGGCTTTGTCTGTGAGAAAAGCTGGTAATACTTCTGAATCAACTTTACAAGCGGCAAAATCTGACATGTATCAAACTATGCAAAACACTAATGGGTTAATAAATGCACGACTGTATGATTTAAATTTTGAAACTGTTGTTTCAACGAAGAACCCAAATGCTAGGACCAACGCAAGTGAAGCCATGATGAATTCCTTGTATGTACTGGATAATAACAGTGATGGTGACAATGGAAGTTTACCAGATGGGTTATTATCCAAGGGTGGGTATTTAGAAGGCCCATACATTGAAAATAATACATATTTCATGTCTATGACTGTGGCAGTTTATGCAAATGAATCCATTTTGATACCTCAATCATTTGTTACTGGTTATTTAACTGTCATTATAGATGCAAGGGTATTGGCAGATGTTGCATTAAAAGTGAATACATCTGATTATTCTGCTATTCATTTTTATATACCGGTTTCAACGCTAAGTAATTCAAGTGATTTAACAGGGTTCCTTTACGCATTTTTAGACGATGATATGACAATGGCTGAATATAATACCCAATATAAATTTTCATCTTTTAAGCCAGCTCAAAGTGTGTTTTTGAATAACAAGAATTTAGGTCAGAGTACTAAAATTAAGAATCCAGTTGGTAAAATCGTTTCACTTGGGTATTCATCTGTTGACTTGGGTGTTGCTGATTGGATGGTAACAGTTGAACAAACACATACAGCATTTGTTGAACCGACGACGAAATTAATCAAGATTATGATTGGGGTTTGTATTGGATTAGCTGCTTTGATGTGCATCATAACGTTCCCCCTAGCACATTTTGGGGTCCGACCTATTTTAGAGTTACAAAAAGCTACTGAAACTATCACTGAACGACGTGGGTTGAAACGAAGTAAGGGTATGAGGAGGAAAAGAGTATCTAGGACGTTCCAAAGGAATGTTCTGAATCCTTTTGGTAATAACATGTATGAAATTAATGAAAAGCAAGCTGATGGAGCAATATGTGATAGTAATGATAATAGCCCTACTCGTCATGGTGGTGATATCCCAAGTAGTAGCCCATCCATTGGTGGTAGTCAAGATAATCATAATCATAATCATAATCATATGCATTTAGATCAAATTTATTTCAGACATCATTCGGGAGAGGGAAATAGCAATCGTCATTCTTGGCCTGTTAGTGCAAGTTCCCCATCTTCTAATGATAGTTCCTCAGAACAACAAGGGTCACTGAAAGATTTGGAAAATCAACAACCATTGGAGACAACTTTAGTTCAAACTAATGGTATGTTCTATGATGAATTGACAGAATTGACAGAAGCTTTCAATGCCATGACTTTAGAATTGGAAAAGCAATACGTTCATTTAGAAGATAGAGTTAAAGCTCGTACGAAGGAATTGGAAGCTGCTAAGATCCAAGCTGATTCTGCTAGACAACAAGCCGAAGCTGCTAATGAAGCTAAGACTGTTTTCATTGCCAACATTTCTCATGAACTGCGTACTCCATTAAATGGTATCCTTGGTATGACAAGTGTTGCCATGACTGAGGATGACCCAGAGAAGATTCAAAGTTCACTTGATTTAATTTTTAGATCTGGGGAATTGTTGTTGCATATTTTAACACAATTGTTAACATTTTCCAAGAATCAATTGGATAAATCAAAATTACAAAAGAAAAATTTCTTAATGGTTGATGTTGCTCTTCAAATATACTCTATTTTTGGGAAAACTGCAAAGGACAGAGATGTCAGATTAATCATTACATTAAAACCTAATTTCTTAAGAGATTTGATTCTTTATGGTGATAACAATAGAATCATTCAAGTCGTGATGAATTTAGTAAGTAATTCTTTAAAATTTACACCAAAGGATGGTACAGTTAGAGTCCTTATTGAAGTTTTAGGTGAATATGATGAGAAAAGATCTAAGGATATCAATTATGAAAAAGTTTATCTTAAAGGATTGGAAAATGATATGGATTCATACCCTGTTACACCTATCATTAAGCATATTGAATCATTGGATGATGATAAGGGTGTTTTCAATGATGTTTCAAGTATTAGAACATTTGAATCTAATAAATATCATCAAATTGTTGATGAATTTAATGTAGAAAACCCATTTGAAGATTCCTTATTCAATACCGAGGATGGTTTTTACAGCTCAGATGATCAATCTATTGATGGTACTGGTAAAACATACAAATCTAAAAAATTCAATCCAGATGGTAAATCATGGGTTCTTAGATTATCAGTTAGTGACACAGGTACAGGTATTGATGAATCATTACAGGATAAGATTTTTGATGCCTTTGTCCAAGGTGATCAAACTTTATCACGTTCACATGGTGGTACAGGGTTAGGGTTATCCATTTGTAAACAATTTGCCAAAATGATGCATGGTACGATTACATTGAATTCTAAAATTGGGGAAGGTTCTACTTTTACATTTACTATTCCATTACCACAAGTTGGTGAACTGGATAGAAATCAAAGAGAAGTTGATGATAGATTTAATGCAAGTTATCTTCAAAAGAGGGTTAAATTTGCTACTGATGTTGCAGATGAGGATATATTAGAATCTAGTGAATCCTCTGCACCTTCGATCAATTTAGCCAAATCTTACAATCATGCACCATCAACTGACAGTCGTTTATTCACTTATGAGAAACCTGATTTAATTACTAGGGCATCCACGGGAACTGGGACATCGTACAAATCGGTTCAATCATCTCATGAAACAGGTTCTAGTTCTAGTGAAAAAACTGCATCTAGTCCAGAAACCCCACCAATGACTCAACAGGGGACAATGAGCAAATCACCGGTCATCTCTTCTCCGAGTAGGAAAGAATTGGATAAGAGGATTCTTGTTGCTGAAGATAACCTGGTTAATCAAGAAGTTGTCAAGAGAATGCTTATATTTGAAGGAATTGAAGAGATTACGTTAGCTCGTGATGGTAATGATGCCATTTCATTTGTGAAAGAATCAATTGAACAAAACCAACCATTCGATCTTATTTTAATGGATGTTCAAATGCCTAATCTGGATGGGCTTTCAGCTACAAGAATTATCCGTACTGAAATTGGATATTCTGGTCCAATTGTTGCTCTTACAGCCTTTGCGGATCAATCTAATCAAGATGATTGTTTAGCAGCTGGTATGAGCGGGTTTTTGTCTAAGCCAATTCGGAGACCGTTATTACGTAAGCTTCTATCGGAGATGTTAAATTCCGAAAACGGGCCTGTAAAATAATAAAAAAATCCTGCGATGACTATTTTCTCCTTGTATAATGTTAAGAACAGTTAGACTTTTCAGTACTAGCAACTACTGTGCTAAGATTGCCGTTAAGACCCCGTTGGTCGAATTAGACGGTGATGAAATGACTCGTATTATTTGGTCCGATATTAAGGACAAACTTATTAACCCTCATTTGGACGTGGATCTCAAATATTTCGACTTGAGTATCGAAAACAGAGACAAAACAGATGACAAAGTCACTATTGATGCTGCTAATGCTATCAAGGAGTACGGTGTCGGTGTCAAATGTGCCACTATTACCCCTGATGAAGCAAGAGTTAAGGAATTCAATTTGAAAAAGATGTGGCTTTCACCAAATGGGACTATTAGAAACATCTTAAATGGGACTGTTTTCAGAGAACCTATTGTTATCAGAGCAGAAGAAAAGGGTGATGTTGAAGTCCCTAGACTTGTTCCTGGTTGGAAGGAACCAATTGTTATTGGTAGACATGCCCATGCTGATCAATACAAAGCCACTGATTTTGTCGTTCCTTCTGAGGGGACTTTGGAATTGACATTCACTCCAAAGGATGGGTCTGCTCCTATTACCAGAGTTGTCAACGAATTTAAAGGTTCTGGTGTGGCTCTTTCTCAATTTAACACCGACGCTTCTATCGAAGGTTTTGCCCATTCTTCCTTTAAGATGGCTTTGGATAGAAACATGCCTTTGTATTTATCCACCAAGAACACCATCTTAAAGAAATACGATGGTAGATTCAAGGATATCTTCCAAGAAATTTATGAAACTAAATACAAGCAAGCTTTTGAAAAGCAAGGTTTGTTCTATGAACATAGATTAATTGATGATATGGTTGCCCAAATGATTAAATCTAAGGGTGGATTTGTCCTCGCTTTGAAGAATTACGATGGTGATGTCCAATCCGATATTGTTGCTCAAGGTTTCGGGTCTCTCGGTTTGATGACTTCTGTTCTTATCTCTGCTGATGGGAAATCATTTGAATCTGAAGCTGCTCATGGTACTGTTACTAGACATTACAGAAAGTACCAACAAGGGGAAAAGACTTCCACTAACTCCATTGCTTCCATCTTTGCTTGGACTAGAGGTTTGATCCAAAGAGGTAAGTTGGATAACACCCCAGATGTTGTTGACTTTGCACAAACTTTAGAAAAGGCTGTCTTAGACACCGTTTCAAAGGACAAGATTATGACCAAGGATTTGGCCTTACTTGTCAACCAAAAAGAATATGCTGATACTCAAGAATTCATCGACGCTGTTGCTTCTAGATTACAAAAAGCCCTTAAATAAATTATCTACGTCTATTAACCAAGGAATTTACAACTTTGAATTGTATCCATTAATTTAATTTAAATCATTAAAGATTTACACTGATATTCCATATATTTATATATATATAATTTTTATACAATGTTTATTGAATAAACTGTTAATTTCAAAAACTTAGTTTAATTAAGTAAGGAAATTCATATTTCTTTATTATTAAGATATTTCCAAGCATAATCGAGTGTGTAAAACGTTGCAAACGTTATCCCCATAAACTTCATCATTGGAATGGCAGTCACACGGTAGAAATACGTGTGTGGGTTCATTTTGTTCCCTGGCTGTTCATAGTATGGCTTGGCCATAGTGGCAAATGAGAGGAGAATAAATATACTATGTAGTTTAATCAAATTATTTTTTTTCCAGATTTTATGATTATAATGCGATTGCTTGTAAACTCGTTTTTCATCTGTTTATTATTATTATTGTGGTACTATGTGCTCTTAAAGCAGTAGCAAGACGAATATATATTAAAAAGCTAATTCAGACTATATTTGTGCAGGTTTCAACTAATTTCATGTTGCCATTACTCAACTAATGAGGTCCTTTTTGGGAAATTTTAGCATCAGTAACTCACCTTACTTCACAAATATGAATACTATTTTTTGGTGCATATATATGGTTAATATAGTCGCACAATTTTACTATGCATACAACAGTGAGAAAATGGTTTAAAATATGCCAAAATCACTTAAAACTCAGTGACAAATCAATATAGTGTTTATCCATTATTACAACACTTATGGGCAACATAAAAATTTATGATTAATAGCTTCAACGATTTTTTCATATGTTGTAAATTTTACCAAGAGGCTTCAATGATACATGACGCTTTGGTAAGCTAAGACACCCTTTTTCTTCACTGATAAGAATGTAAAATTTCCCTATTGGGTGATATGCTCAGCAAAAGTTTAATAACGTGATTATAAGAACTCCATAAGATTCTCATAAAAGCATTAATTGTTTGAGAATTGTATTTACAAGTGGTATTTCACATTAAAAGCTATTCACACTATATATAAGAGAATTTAACGGAAAAACAAAATCCACCCCCCAAATTCCCACCACTTTCTCATTAAAACTATACTATACCATGTCTGTTAAACCACATAACTTGCAAACAATATAAAAGAAAATCAAAGTTGAATGTTATAAAAGACTTACATCTTCTGAGACCTTAAAACAAATTTTAAAACCTGGTTTAAAAAGAACTGACAAATCATTTCACTATTCTCGCAATATGTCGACTCGTATGCCCATACTGCACGAGCTTTAAGAGTTAAGAACTACTTTGCTGGTTATCTTGGAATAAAATTCGTTGATATTTCTAACCGAATCAGGACCAGAATTTGATAGATACTTTATCTGTCATGAAGAAAATGTTGCTAGAAATAGAAGGTTCATTGTTAAGGAATTCTTTTACGAGGATGAAGTACTCTGATGAAGTATTTGAGGATTTCAAATCTATAATGAAGAAGGGGAACTTTAGATGATTTTACAAAATAATGGAGGCAGTTTCTAAGGAAGATAAAAGAAGAAATGAACTTATAGAACTTATTATACGTGATAGTTTCATTAAAAAATATGAGATGGAAACATTTAAAATTGGTGAAAACTGGATGCTGGTCCTGTTGAATGTATCTTATTAAAATATTTCGGCTTAATAAATGATGAAAAGTACAAGCAGTTTTGAACAGTTAATATGTGCTTCCTCATTTTCATGTTAGGTATTATTAGTGTGTTTCAAATGATTACAGAACTATATCCAAAAAGCTTTTTAGCTGACATTTTTATTGAACCCCCCTGTTAAGCCAAAGTGGTATTGGAGTTAATGTTAAAGACTTAAAAGCTAAACTGAATAGAAAAGTATATTAATCAACCAAGGGTTTTAATGATTTCAATCAATGAATAAATAGTTGTTGGCTCATGTGGTATAAAAAATTATCTTAATAACAAAATGTCTTATTATCAAATTATCAAATTAAATAAGTGACTTATTATGAAATTATCGATTCCTCAAATCCTTTAACTGTCTTATAATCAGGGTTTTCATTGAAAAATGAAAACTAGTTAAAAAAAAGAGAAAAAAAAGAAAGAGATAAACTGAGTTGTTTAATAGTCCATATAGACTTAATATATTATAATTAGTCTATTGTGTGCAGGAAAGAACATGAAAAGAAATGAATTAAAAAAATTAACCGCTAAGACTTTATTAACGGCAAATTCACTAATTTTTATAGATCATTTGTATATTTTAATAAATTTTAATAATATAAATACCCAGCTAAGCTTGTAGTAAATATATGTGCTATTTACTGATATTAAAGTGAAATATACCAGTTTATATATAGAAATTAACTACGTCAACTCCGTGAACCTACGATCTGCTGAGCACATGAGCATTTTTGCGTGTATACCGACATCGGAGGTATTTTTTATTGAACCAATCACCAGGTTGTGAAAAAAAATTAATAATACTCAGAGTTTTGATACCTCCGGGTGACTATTTTCTTTTAGTAAACCAGTTGACGATGATGAACAGACTGTTATTGAAGAGAACATTGGCCACTGCTTCGCCTTTGGCTCCAAACATGAAGACCTTCAAGATCTACAGATGGAATCCAGATACTCCAGACGTTGAACCACATTTAAAGTCTTACGAATTAGACATGAACAAGTGTGGGCCTATGGTTTTGGATGCTCTTTTGATGATTAAGAACGAATACGATCCTACCTTAACCTTCAGAAGATCCTGTAGAGAAGGTATCTGTGGTTCTTGTGCTATGAACATTGGTGGTAGAAATACCTTGGCTTGTTTGTGTAAGTTGGACAAGGATTCTGGTAAGGAATTAAAGATTTACCCATTACCTCACATGTACGTTGTTAGAGATTTGGTCCCAGATTTAACCCATTTCTACAAGCAATACAAGTCTATCCAACCTTACCTTCAAACAGATAAGGCCATGCCAGAAAAGGAAAACTTACAATCTATTGAAGACAGAAAGAAGTTGGACGGTTTGTACGAATGTATTCTTTGTGCCTGTTGTTCCACTTCCTGTCCATCATATTGGTGGAACCAGCAGGAGTACTTGGGTCCTGCTGTCTTGATGCAAGCTTTCAGATGGATGATCGATTCAAGAGACACTGCCACTAAGGCTAGAAAGGACATGTTGGAAAACTCCATGTCTCTTTACAGATGTCACACTATTATGAACTGTTCTAAGACCTGTCCTAAGGGTTTGAACCCTGGTGGGGCAATTGCTGAAATCAAGAAGAGTATGGCTATCTAATTATCTAGCGAGTACTAACGAATATGTTAGGTTAGCTAGTTATCTAATTGTTTTTTGAGTTAGCTAGACACACTCTGTTTTATATATATATATTTTTTCATATGCTGGTTAACTCCAGTCTGACCTTTTAGGTTTCCCTTTTTTATATTTATTATTATTCCATTAAGAACAGGAAACAAATGATTTCACGAAGTGAAGTGAAAACAACGTGTGTTAAACTACTATACAAAATTATTTAGTTGTTATTAACTCTCAATGTTGATGTTAACAAAGAAATTCTTATCTTCTTCATCAATCACATATTTCTCCTCATGAATCAAAGTTTATGCGAGTATATAATCACTGAGTTCCCCTATTTACAAAACGTACGTTTAACACAAAACACTATTGACTTTATTCATACGGTAAATGGACACATTGTAAACGCTCGTGTTGCCATTCATGAAGGGTATGATTTACCCACAGTCTTTTTCCAAATCAACATTTTAAAAGAAATCGATGGGATTGAAACGACTCATGTTGATTTCAGTCCAGAGACACTTACCTTGGTCTACCCCAATCAGGACAATTCGATGATTGATATGTGCACACAATTCAATACCCATTGGTATTTTATTCACCCATGTCAAATTTCTACCAACTCTGCCCATATTGAAAATTGGTTACACTTGTTTATTACCAAGGTATGTCCAATTTCACGCAATTAAAATCCAAATCGCTTGCAATTGCCACCAACATCAACAATGGGCTTAATGATTTGACCCATATAGCTCAGTCCCCCACTTCTACCCCAACAGACGCGGAAACTTTAGCTAAACAAAACGTTGAATCTCAATTAGAATCTTTCAAATCTTTACTCCATGAGATTCAGATACTGATAGACACGGATGATTTAACCAGTGCCAAGATCAAACAGTTACATAGGCAAAGGGATGAATATACACGTCTTAAAACACAATTTTCTAAAGTTTGTCAATCGATAGAATCCAATAGATCAAGATTGAATTTAATATCAGATGTGAGAAATGACATTCACCAACATTCTCAAAGTACGGGTAATGAATCCGAATATTATTTACAGGAAAGATCACGTGTTCAAAACTCTCATAATTTAATGGACACGTTAATTTCACAAGTTATGGATACGAGAGATGAAATTTTAAGGCAAAGGGGGATATTGAACTCTGTTGGTGATAGATTAGAAAGAAGTGTTGAAAAAATCCCAGGTATTAGCTCATTGTTAAATAAGATCGATTCAAGACATAGAAAAAATGCAATCATTTTAACTTGTGTTAGTTTACTAGGGTTAATTATCTTATTCTTTAGTTGGTAAATTAATGTATTTTTCAAACGGCATAGGAAGTTTATAAGGAAATTTAGAATATGTTTAGTAAATAATACTAGAGCCAATTTCTAATAGGCTTTTAACCATTGATAATAAAACGTATATACATATAAATTTGAATACATTAGTTATGGATTAATCCATATCCATATTTTTTTTCTAACGTTCATTAACATCATCATAATTAAAATGGACGAAATGTATACCCAATTTAAACGTTTGATTGATCAAACATGTGAAACAACTGAATTGGACACTATCAAATTTACAGCTTGCCCAATAGACGTATCTTTTGAAAAAATATGCCCAGGAGTACAATCAGATTCTGATAAAAATCAACTGTTAACTACATTCATATTAAACGAGTGTTTATCACTGGATGAATACAATGATCGACTTAAACGTATTGTCGTTCTTTTTGACCTTTGCATAAAAATGGATAAAGAGTCTCCAGATGGGTGTTTCTTCATGCATTCGTTTTTCACTATAACAACACAAATTTTATTAAACGATGATCTATTTAATAAATATTCATTATGGTTCTTCTCCCCTGAAAATTCATGGAGGGTTTTACAATTAACTAGAGGGAATAAACTTTTGGGGAAAGCTAGACCGGGGTCGAAGTTGATTTCATTAGTTAATCAAATAGATTCCCTGTTAAAGAAATATTTACCTGAAAATCTCAACCATTTGAATAATTACCGTTCAATGGTTTTAACTTCATTAGAAATAAATGACAAATTGTCCAAATCACTAGATTGGCAAGTCAACACCCAGGATGATAAATATAAAAAGAGTTTATCCACTACTAATATCAACAAATTGAAAAAATTACCAAGTAACCCAAATATGGAACAACAATTTTATTATATATTGTTCGATTTTGTTAAATTCATGAATGCATTTACTTATTCTCCCTTGGAAAAAATCATTGGGGATATTAAACGTACGCAATCATTTTATGCTTTAGGGAATCTGGACAATATAATCAATGGGATAAAATTAGCTAAAACTCAAGTGCAAATGGAATTCACAAGTTTTAGTAATGAATGGATTATGGAATACGATTCGTTTATGAACCAATTGAAAAGCAATAATAAATTCACTATCTTTACAGTACAACACTTGATAATAATAAACGTTATCAAGACTTTATCACAGAAGATTATGACACCTTTATTGAACAAGGCGAGAAACGATATCCCAAAGAAGTTCCGTGCACCTAATTTAGCTACTAATTTAATATCCTCACCTGATCAGTTCAAGAAAATCCAGAAGATGTTGAATGATTTGTTTCAATTGATCTCATTTAACGATGAAATTAAATATATCCTTGATGAAAACGAAAGCACTTGGTCATTAATGAAATTGAAAACGTTCACTCACCCCCCAGTGGAAACCATCAGGGATTTATACGAATTAAAAGATGATATCTCAGTGGATGAGCCATTGCCAAAGAGAAAGCTACAAGTTTACCTAGATGTTCATAACGAAGAAAAGATTATTAAAAAACCGAAGTTCGTTCATTCTATGGGGACCCCTAAACTTTCTCAAGTATTCAAAAGGGAAAACTCGCTATCATTGTTGAAAACCAAAATAGAACAAGAAGAATTGAAATTAGATGATATTAAGGATGATATATACATGGTACGGGGTGAATTGAGTGAGACTGATGCTACTGCATCTAATCTTGACGATCTAAAGACTAAATGTGATTTACTCCTGTGGAAGCAATCACGATTAGAACGGTCTTTTGAATTCATCCCACGGGATGTGGAATTCTAACCGGATTAACAACGAGTAAGTTAACAATGGGATTATTTCAATGGTACAATTTGCATATCTATCAATCTTGCTCCATTATTAATAGTTGGGATAGCATAAACCGAGTTGATTGCGAAGTATAACTTACATTATTTTTTACTCGTTTGGTTGCATATTTATATTTTATAATCGGTAGCCGGTTTGTGGGATGGCAACCAACTTCGCTGTTTTGAATACTTTACCGAATAATATTTGATCATCTTTACATCATTGGTTCGCTAATTTAGTGAAAGCTTTATAAACCAAGCAAACTACGTCAGAATTACAAAATTGTTGAATTTGATGATATCAATAATATTACGTAAGCAGCGAAAGTAGTGTGCACATCAACTTTCAGAAAAGTCAGAATGGAAATTTCCTAAGAACGAAAGATAAACACATAGTAAAACTCTTTTTGATATCAAATATATAGAAGTAAATCTAACTATAATCCCCTAGTAGACTATAAATCAAGAAATTCCGAGAATTCTAAGAATTTCAATGACGACAACAATATTTGCTCAGCAAACGCTCAGCAGACGTATTTATTACTATCATTATTATTATTATTACTATGATGATTTTAAATTGTCTGAATTTTTGTTATATTTCTAAAAAAGAACTGTAATACTATGGAAAATGCAAAGTGGTATATAGATACAAAAGAAGGTACGATTGAAGTAAGTGAAAACACTAAATAAACTGTTTGTTAGTTGTTTAACAATCAACTAAATCGATAACCTTCAAGTGAACAGGGATACATTGGGCACCGATGGATTCATCGTATAAGTTGTAGAAGCTACCAGAAAGACATTGGTAGAATTCTTGTTCATCACCAATGGCTAAGTTACCATCCTTAGTGATAGACCAACCAGCAGCGTAAATGGCACCAGCTTGAGGTGGTGGACCATCGAATTGGAATTGTCTGTTAGCAACAATAGAACCAACTCTACCGTGACCATCAAATAATAAACCGTCTTCTAAAGTCATAGAAAGAGCGTTTGGTGACTTACAGGATTCTGGGAAACCGTATTCATCAACTGGGGATTTGTTGTCTGAAGCTGATGGGGCATCAGATGGCTTTTGAACTTGACCATCACCGATTTGAGAGGCAACTGAAGCAGTAGTAGCTTGGATTTGACCGTCACCGATTTGAGTAACAACTGGGGCAGTTTCCTTTGTTTGAGTAGTAGCTTGGATTTGACCATCACCAATTTGAGTAACAACTGGGGCAGTTTCCTTTGGCTTTTCAGTAGCAGTAGTAGCTTGAATTTGACCGTCACCAATTTGAGTAACAACTGGGGCGGTTTCCTTTGGCTTTTCCGTAGCAGTAGTAGCTTGAATTTGACCGTCACCGATTTGAGTAACAACTGGGGCAGTTTCTTTTGGCTTTTCAGTAGTAGCAGTTGGAGCTTGAATTTGACCATCACCAATTTGAGTGATAACGTCTCTTTTAGCTAAAGAAGAAGATGGAACGGAAATTGGGTCAATGGAGATAGCAAAGGTCTTGGTGTAGTGAGTGTAAGCACCGGCAATGGAACCTTCTGGGGTTAAAGTGGACCATGGTTCAGATGGAACGTAGGCAGCGAGAGATTGGGCAATAAGGGCCATAGAGGCGAATGTGAAAGTAGAAGTTCTCATAATGTTGTTTTTGATAATGATTAAAAGTTTAATTGTGACATATTAAGGGTGGGTGATGACCTGCTTTTATAGGGATCATTAGATTTGTTTAGATCAAGCCCTTGCTGGTTTTTTTCAATAAATGGCTGGTTTTGGAAAAAAAAAAAAAAAAAATCGTTCGGAGTTTTGCTCCGAAACCAGCCATTTTGTACTAAAAATATTTTTTTTTCTCATCATATCATCAAACAATTACAAAAAAGCTAAAAAAAGAAATACAGCTCATTAGAATGACAAAGCCTTCGCAAGCCTTGAATTTAAGTTAATTTATAGTAATTAATTATAGTTGTGTTTAATCGTCGTCAGCATTAAGTTTTTTCAAAACATCAGCTGACAATTGACCCTTGTTTCTCACCTCCATTGGTTGTCTGTTCAACATTGACAACAATTCCCCAGTGTATGGTGCCTTGGTTTGACTGCTGTCGTTCAATTCCTTAACAGTGTTCAAATAATTATGGTAAATGTCACCGTTGTAATTACCCAACACTGAATTGATGAAATAATCGCCCAGTTTAAATGAATCCGTTAACCCAATAACTTGTTTTCTCACTTGGTCTAACAATTCAACGTAATATGATTTCAATTCATCAAAAACATCACCCTTGATAATACCATGTTGAAGGAAATAAACACCAAAAGTTTCAATGTTAGAAATGGCAAATACCTCAGCTAAGGATGATAAGTTTTTCTTAACATTGGCATCATTAACATTTTCTAATTTTGTTAACCATTTGCTTAACATGTATTGACATGCGTAAAGTTTAGAAAGTGCCAATTTTTCAGCACCAATTGAATCCCAATCTTTGGTTCTTTCAATATGATGAACACATTTCAATGATATTCTTAAAATAGTGTTTTCAATAGCTTTCAAAAAAGTAGATAAATTAAAATCATCCTTTGATTGAATGGTGACACCTTGAGATTGAGCTTCATTTAAAAACTTGTAATTCCCCTCCTTTGATTTTTTAGACATAACCTTTTGAATAGTAATTCTACCTGAATTTTGAGCCAAGATATTATTATCACCCTCCCAAGTACATTGCACAACATGATCAGCATAACCTTTCCCAAACCCAGAATAAGCAGAATACCCATGCCCACCACAACTTTGTCTACATTCATCAATTAAATTAGCTGTAGTCCAAGTACAAGTTGATTTCAAACTTGCAGAATCTGCAAAGATCCCCTTTAAATGATCAATACCAATTTTCAACTTATCGAAATCCCCAGATTTAACACCTTGATCTAAATCTTCTAAGGTTATTTTCAAATCTAATTCAATTTGATTAGATGCAACAGACATTGCATAAACCCAGGCTAAATATGGGATCAAGCGTCTTTGGTGTAATGGGTAATTAATTAATTGTGATTCCACTTGTGCCCCATTTTGTTTGAATTGACGTCTACCAACTGCGTATCTGAGTGCAATAGTGATGAATCTTTCACCAGTTCTAAAAGAATCCGTAACCATGGTAACTCTACCACCTAACAAAGCCCCATAAGCTAATTGTTCCAAAGGTGGTTCTTCAACGTTCCCCTGTCTATCAACTTTAGTGAACTTTTGTAACATGTACTCTCTAGGGATTTCAACATTGGAGAATTGAATCCAACCATTATCGATCCCATCTCTACCCATTTTCTCTCCAATGTCACCAATTGCAACCCCTGGCCAAAGGTTATGTTCGTTTTCTCTTAATGGGACAACAAAAGTCTTAACACCATAATCTTTACCCTTGACAATTAAACGGGCAAATACAACAGTATGAGTGGCAGAATGTGCAGCACCGCCAATCCACCATTTAGTAGCACCAATATGGGGAGTGTTAATAATGAATTTATCCTTATTTAAATCATAAGTGGCAGTTGTTTCCAAACCTGCAACATTAGACCCATGGCCAATTTCTGTCATGGAGAAACACCCATAGATATCCCTGATGTAAATAGCTCCCCTTTCAAAAGCCCAATAGTTGAATTGATCTTCTGTCCCATTCCCCCTAATAGCACTTAAAAACAACCCCAAATGGACACCCACACGTGTCCCTAATTGAGGATCAACAACGGCAATCAAATTGAGTCTATTTTGAAACCTTTGGAAATCAGGTGCATCCATTTCCATATATTGAGATAACCTTGCAATCTTTTTAGCGGTGATGGCACGATGATCTTCCTTGGACAATTGATAATATTCAGGTGTAACTTTAAAAATAGGGTCACGTTCAATCTGTTGTGCTAAACGAAGTGTTTCTAAAGCACGTTCTTCATTCCCTTCTAAGAACGAATGCATTTCATTCAATGGAAAGGACGTGTTTAAACGTTCACGCCAGATGTTTTCTCTAGCATCTGGCTCACTAGCTGTAGGTAATATTGTATCGCTCATAGTATAACTAGTAGTTGTTAATAAGAGTTTTATTGAGTTCGGGGCAATTGATCAGTGGGGGTTAGGTCTGGCTTTTATAGCATATTAAGGGAATGTCATGTGCTGAGCGAATTTTCTGGTATTTCCCCTCATCAAAATCATAAATCTGAAAATTCATCCGAGTATCAAATTGACCCGAACGACAAAACAGATTAGCTAATAATGGAAAACGTCCTTTCCAAGCTTGAGTTTCCCGTTGATTTCATTGGCCAAAAAGAAGTGGCGCGTTTGAATTACTTGCTGGCAGGGTTTGCTTCAGTTGCGGCAATGGTTGTGTCGATCGCGTTTTCAGACATCAGATTGGCCATTTACGTGTTCGCTGTGTTTTTTGTCCTCGATTTAGCTATCACATTGCCTTCTTTCAGTGCGTATAACCAACATTCAGTTGTATGGGCTAAGAGACCACCACCAAAGAAAATTGATATCAATTTAGATTAGGTTACTGTTTGGGTTTTTTACTTTATATATCGTGTTAATTTGTTTATTCCGTGTATATTCTATTATGCATTCTAATGGGCTATTTCTAGGGCTAGATTTGTCAACACAACAGCTTAAAATTGTTGCCAGTTATTCTGATATGTCAGTGCATTCGAAACACCAATTGGAACTCGATAGTTTGGATCAAAGGCTAAACAAGGGTGTTATTACAAAAGATGATGGGGAAGTCCTTGCACCTGTTAGTGTATTCCTGTTAGCTTTGGAGAGTCTATTTGATCAAATGAAGTCCCAGGGGTTCCCCTTTGAATCAGTGGTGGCGATTGGCGGATCGTGTCAACAACATGGGACCGTTTACTATACAAGTGAAATTGACACGTTGTTACAAACAATGGATGTTAATTGGCACGAACATTTAAAACCTGCTTTCAGTTTCGAATATGCCACTAATTGGCAAGACAGGTCAACTGAACAAGAGAGAAATGAGTTCAACAGTGTTCTGGGTTCCCCATCGGATCTTTGCCAAAAAACAGGTTCCATAGCTCATTATAGATTTGGTGGGTTACAAATACGAAAGAGGGCTAAACAGAATAGTGAAAATTGGAAAAATACTGCTTATATTGGTGTCATCGCCAGTTTAGTCAATACTGTCTTAACGGGAAAACTAGTACCAGTTGAACAAAGTGAAGCATGTGGTATGAATTTATTCGATATTGAATTGGATGATTGGGACGATCAACTGTTGGCCTTAGCAGCGGGAAAGCATGCAAAATATGACAATGTCACTTTAGAAGAACAAAAAATGGCTGCTAAACAAATAAGGGAAAAACTGGGGAGTAAACCACACAATTCTTCCACTGCTATTGCACCTTATTTAATTGAAAAGTACGGGTTCTCCCCCAAATGTCTCGTAAATGCAATCACCGGTGATAACATGGCAACTATAATGTCGCTACCATTGAAACAGAATAATTTACTTGTTTCTATGGGGACGTCTACTACGGTTTTACTTATAACCGACAAATATCTACCTAACGAGTCATACCATACGTTCAAACACCCAGTGTTAAAGGGTAAGTATATGATAATGTTGTGTTATTCCAATGGTGCATTAGCCAGAGAGTTGATCCGAGACAGACTTAACGATAAATATAATACTTCAGGATGGGACAAATTTAATCAATTATTAAACATTCAAACTAGTTCAGTTGGTGTGTTTTTCGCCATTGGTGAGATCATCCCAAATGTTGGTCAGACTGAAAGGAGGTACAAAAGAACTGAAGATGGTATTGTCCCAGTTGACTCATCAGATGAAGACGCTAGTATGATCATCGAATCCCAGGCACTTTCTTGTAGAAAGAGAGTGGATCCATTGTTAAATGGTAACAGGCCAAGTAGGGTATTCTATGCTGGTGGGACTTCTACTAATCTGGCCATTGTTAACAGGTTCAACTGTATATTAGGTCCAGAGCATGGTTACCGAGTTAGAATGACCGATGCATGTGCCCTAGGTGGGTGTTATTCATCAATTTGGAAAAATAGCCAGAATACTTTACCTTTCGACGAATGGTTAGATGAAGAGTTCAATTTCGAGTTAGTTGAACAACTAATTACAGTTGATGAATCCACTTGGATGAGTTACCAAACAAAAGTTACACTTTTGGATGATATTGAACGGATGTTATAAAATGTACGATGATTTATTTAATGATGTGTTGTTATGTAAGACAAGTACAGAATGATATAGAATGTGGTATAAAAAGCAAATCAATTTAACTCAACAGTTAAGCGGCATCAGGCCCCAAAGTTGGTTTCCCGCTTCTCTTACTCTTGTAATCCTTGATGGCACTCTTGATGGCATCTTCGGCAAGCATTGAGCAGTGGAGTTTGACTGGAGGAAGAGATAACTCCTTGGCAATGGTGGAGTTCTTGATACTCTCAGCTTCGTCCAAGGTCATCCCCTTGACTAATTCGGTGGCATAGGATGAAGAAGCAATGGCAGAACCGCATCCAAATGTCTTAAATTTCACGTCTTCGATGACACCTGTCAATTCATTGACCTTGATTTGCAGTCTCATGACATCACCACAGGCTGGCGCACCAACTAACCCAGTACCAACGTTGGTCAAGGTCTTGTCCATTGTACCGACGTTACGTGGGTTTGTGTAGTGGTCAATAACCTTGGCATGGTAGCTTCTGGCTAATCTGACGTTTGCGTTGACGATTCTCCTGGCAGCGAACATTGTATGTGCAGTTTTAAAAGAAAAGAAAAGGACAAATGATGTTGATGATGATGATAAATTAATTTTTTTTTTCTCTCTCTCTCACTGAAAGCTGAATCATCTTTAATCTCCTCTCTGTATTTATAAAATGAAATTAAACAGGTTACTTAAGAGGTTGTATTAGTTTTAACACCTGGGGTATCATCTAACAAATTGTAGCTATATAACCATAATAATCAAAAGTTTTTAGCTTGCGGGCCATTTATCCGGCCGTGCTGAGCATTATCGGCTATAAATTAAAACACGTAACAGCAAATCGGACTTTATCTTGCAAGGTTCCCAGTATTACAAAGAGTACACTGATATCATTTATATTCTTTTTGTACCACTCCGAATTGTGCTTTTTAAGTCACTCAATTTCACCCCATTATGCTAAGCAAAACCAAAACTTTTTCACCCGGAGAAATTAGTACAATTTCCGTTTACGCATTTCACTTGAACTTCTTCTTCTTTATTAAACTAGCATTTAATGGATCAAAGACCTTTACCATTCCATTACCAATTTCTTGCTGGTGCCGTTGCTGGGATTTCTGAAATCCTGGTTATGTACCCATTAGATTTGGTTAAAACGAGAATTCAATTACAAGTCGGTTCTGGTGCCCAAGCTGAATATAAGGGTATCCTCGATTGTTTCGGTAAGATCATTCGTCAAGAAGGCCCTGCTACTCTTTACAGAGGTATCACTGCTCCTATTTTAATGGAAGCCCCTAAGAGAGCTACTAAATTCGCTGCTAATGATGAATGGGGGAAGCACTGGAAGAAAGTCTTTGGGGTTTCTCAATTAACTGGTGGTTTGGCTGTTTTAAATGGTGGATGTGCTGGTGCTACTGAAGCTTTCATTGTCGTCCCATTTGAATTGGTCAAGATTAGAATGCAAGATAAGACTAAAGCTTCAATGTACTCGGGTCCAGGTGACTGTTTAATGAAGACAATTAAAAACGAAGGGATATTCTCTCTTTACAAAGGTTTAGAATCTACCCTTTGGAGACAAACAATTTGGAATGCTGGTTATTTCGGTATTATTTTCCAAATTAGAAATATGATGCCAAAGGTCGATGACCCAACTAAGAAAACCCTTGTTGATTTAGCCTCTGGTGCAATCGGTGGGACTTTCGGTACTATTTTAAATACACCTTTTGATGTTGTCAAATCTCGTATTCAATCAACAACGGCTGTCGCTGGTCAAACTCCTAAATATGTATGGGCTTGGCCAAGTTTAGCTGTAGTGTTAAAGGAAGAAGGTTTCGGTGCTCTTTACAAAGGGTTCTTACCAAAGGTCTTGAGATTAGGTCCTGGTGGGGGTATCATGCTTGTCGTTTTTACCACATGTATGGATTTCTTCAGAGGTATTCATTATAAGGACAGTGATAAGAGCGAACCAAAATCTCTTAAATAGTAAGCAAATAAGCGAACGAGCGAGCTAGCTAGCTAGCAAGCACTGAAAATAAAATAAAACAATACAATTCAATACAAAACAAAACAAAAGAAAGTCTAACTGATAAATTGTTAGCGTGTTATATATCTGATTTTAATAAATATACATAGAGACAGACAAATGTGCGAATTTTGATTTGCTGAGCATAAAGTTGCTCAGTGCTGTACGTACAGCATAAAATGATTCTTTTTATTTTATTTTATTTTAAACCAGTAAATTTTTATTACAATTTTCATGCCCCAGGGTCTATATTCTGCATTTATAGTCCATGTATAAAAGGCCTATGTGTGTCCCCCAATGCATTAATTAACCTATCTATCACTTTTTCTTTAATCTTGTTATGACAGTTGATACTTTTGAAGAAGATTGTGAAACTCCTACCTATTTCATTGGTGCAGGGCCACGTAAACCACGTTTTCATAGACAATGGGCCAAAAATTACCTTAATAGGGACAATTTCAACTACGAAGAACCTGTTGAAAGCGAGGATGAAGAAGAAATCCACCCAGAGGAAGACCCACAGAATAATAAATATCGTTGGAAAGACCCTTATTACCGTGCCATTTATTGTAAAAAAATGGATAATAAGGTATTTGCCGTTTGTAATATCACTTGCCTCGAAAGGGAGAATTGGGAAAGCAAAAAGTACATGTCCATGTCTTTTAGGGGGAAAAACCATTTTGGTGATTTCATCAATTCAACTGAGTTGTTGGACCCTGTTAGTATGAGAGTCAGAGACGTCTTGTGGAAATTGGATAGAACGTACCTTGATAAGGGGAAAACTTGGGACGAAGTTGTTCAATTGAGATTCGATTTAACTATGGAGTTGTTTGATATTGTGGATGGTTAGCATTATGGAAGGTAATAAAATTTATATTATTTTTTTTTTATGGCTGTTATTATATATACTGGCCAGTTTATAATAGTATAGTGTGTATTAAGATATTATTAAATTAAAGCCGTGCTGAGCACTCTCAAAAGTTTGGATATACACAAACTTAATAAATTTCAAATTTCACTTATCAATGATTACACTCTTCTTTATCTTTTCACGCTATTATCGACCATGACTGATAAAATGAGCAACCCAAGCGTTGTCCTTCAAAGAGTTGGAGAAATCACCTTTGAAAACAGACCAATCCCTCAATTGTCACAACAAAACTATGTCAAAATCGCCATTACTCATACTGGTCTCTGTGGATCAGATGTTCATTATTACCAAACAGGCTGTTGTGGCTCTTTTAAAGTGGAATCTCCAATGGTTTTAGGCCATGAATCTTCTGGTATCATTGTCGAAATTGGTGGTGCAGTCAAAACACTCAAAGTTGGCGATAGAGTTGCGTGTGAACCCGGAGTTCCGAATAGACTATCCAAGGAATACAAAGAGGGGAACTATAATTTGTGTCCCGACATGCAATTTGCCGCTACTCCACCTTATGATGGGACTCTTTGCAGATATTACATTTTACCAGAGGATTATTGTTATAAACTTCCTGAGCATGTTTCATTGGAAGAGGGGGCCTTGGTTGAACCGCTTTCTGTTGCTGTCCATGCTAACAGATTGGCCAATGTGAAATTTGGCGACTCTGCTATTATTTTTGGTGCTGGGCCTGTTGGTTTGTTATGTGGTGCTGTTGCCAAAGCTTTCGGTTGCACTAAAGTTCTTATCTGTGATATCATCGATTCTAAACTTGAATTCGCCTTGAAATATGAAATGGCAACTCATGTTTTTAACACAAAGGGGAAAACCTTTGATGATTTGAAAGCTCTTGTTGGCTCAATTTGGAAGGAAGATTTACCTTCAATTGGTATCGATGCCACTGGGAACAAATTCTGTATTAACATGTGTATCAGATCTTTGGGGAAAAAAGGTAGGTTTGTTCAAGTTGGTATGGGTGCTAGCGAATTAGACCTGTTCCCTGTTTCTGATGTCATGGAAAAGGAGTTAACTTATAAAGGTTCGTTTAGATACTCTGTTGGAGACTATAAGACATCGGTGGAATTGTTGAACCAACGTAGAGTTAATGTTAAGCCATTAGTCACTCATAGATTCAAATTTGAAGAAGCTATTGATGCTTATAAGTTTTCCCAAAAGGGAGAGTCTATTAAGATTGTTATTGAAGGACCAAAGTTGTAAGCTACTAATGAGCGTTTAGCATAGTGTAACTATGTGTAAGCTAACTGGAGAGTTGGCAAACAAAAGACGCTGAGAAGTCAGAAGGACTGGATAGTATAGCTCTGATTAGCTAACCAGCTGGGCTGTTTGACTAGTCATCATTAATTTATCGATTTCGTTTAACTTTTCGTATTTATAAAACGTATTGCAAACCAAGTCAAAAGTAAACGTTTTTCTATTTATATATAATATATACAAGGCTATCATCTAGTAACTATGTGCAGGAATCCATCGATAGCTATCATACCTATTAAAGCTTACTGTTCTCTGTTACCAAATATCTCCTGGTGCTGATCATCGTGTTTAGCTCTGAAGAAAGTGTAATGCAAAACCACATCCTCGATGTTTCTCATAGCAGGATCTCTTGAAAATTCAGGGTCGATAAAGAAGAACAATGGCATATCAACTTCTTCACCCTTAGCTAATCTCTGTTCTTCAAAGCAAAAACATTGGATCTTGTTGAAATAAGGAGCAACGTGATCAGGTGTCACTGAATAAGTGGCCATACCAGTGATATCTCTATCACCGTCATTTCTAGCTTTGTAAAAAGCCAAGGCTGTTTCACCAGGGACAATGTAAACTTCTTTTTGTTGTGGCACAAATTTCCATGGTAAGGCCCCAGATGTTTCGGCAGTAAAACTCACCTTCAACCTCCTATCAGTTTGAACCGGTGTTAACTTATCTCTGGTAAATTTACTGGAATCTGTAATAGGTGTCCCACCCCACCCAGTTCTTTGACAAATTGCACGGTAAACAGGCACAGCAGCGTATGATAACGTCAAGAAAACAAAGAAGAATGAAATCGTGTAGTTGATAGTTGTTTGACGCGAGTAGGAGTTCTTTCTTTCGTAATAAGAGTCTCTGTACTGTTTGTACTCCTCTGCTGACATTTTCGGTAACTTGATTCTTGGGTCACGTGGCGCTCTCGTTGGTGCAGATTCAGGCACTTCATACAGTGCCAAGCGTGACGTGTGGAAAGCCCGTGAAGATGGTCTTAATAGACGGGAAAACATAGTTAATAACACTACAGTGGTTTGAGTATTAATTAGTTACAGCTCTTGTGAAAAATTCCGAAATTTCTGTTACACACCTGCTCATGACAATCACTCGTTTCCATCAATTTATATATTATGTGCCAATTAGTTGCTGGTATCTGGTTTAATCCAACTTCTAATTAAACTTGTGTGTTATAGTGTCAATCTTTGCGTACTTTTGCACCAGTTTGTATTATAATACCCTTCATCTGTACCAATTGCAATTTATAAATCAATTTAAAAAAAGTTAATTTTACCACAACTATAACAAGCGTTATACAACTTTAGGTATTATTAGAGTTAAATTATCATCCTTTAAACATAATTTATATGAGCAAAGGATAAAAAATAGCCTATTTTGGACTGACCAAACCCCGATTATACTATCCGTATTACAACGAGAAAAAATAAAAATATTAATCATCTTGAAAAAATTGTTTTTATGGACGAGTTGGGAGTCGAACCCAAGACCTCCTGCATGCTAAGCAGGCGCGCTACCAACTACGCCACACGCCCATTTGATGTCTGTTAATTTTCATGCTTTACCATGCCGTACATAAAATAATAAAAATTTTGACCTGCTACTTTTAGTGTTTGGGCGCCAAATACCAAATATATGCTCCAAGAAAGGACTCCAAATGGCATATCCAGGAATATATAATCAACACAATCCGCCCTCTAGAGACATACACGTTCACTCACGTTGAAACTGACCAAGTTTTATTGAATTTACAAAACACGTCCCCAGACGCTGAACGAGGAGGGGACTCAAACCAAGTTATTAACCCACTTTCGCCAGCAAAACCAAGTCCAAACCTATCTTTCAACAACAAGTGTATCCTTGCTTGCCTAACAGGACCAATCTTATTAAATTCAACGCATTGACAATCTTTTAAACTTTATCTTCAAGATAAAAAGAGTTTTTCATATTTCATGTTACTGGAGATTTTAATACTTTTACTAGAATACCATTTATTTTCAGGGTGTATTGTTACATATACCTACATCCTGATTATTACCTGAAACAGTTATTACAAATTAATATATAATCTACCTTACCATTTTCTTCACTGGTGATTCGATCATTAGCTTAAAAATCATCATCTTGTAAATAAGCAATTAATTCTTGTTCTCTAGCCCTAGAATCAAGATCTGCTTGGCCATCAACTCTATTCTTACTCAATGGATATTTCATATCCTTAACGGATTCATTGTTCAATTGTAAGGTAAATTTAATACGACGATCCAATTCTTCCTGTGGTGCAACTGATGAATAAACATCCAACAATTCTTTCGATTGCATGAACCCTTGAGCATGATCAATAGATGCATCAACAACACCATCTGCAATAGCCTTGGAAACAATATACTCCGCTGATAGTTCATTCTCTAATCCAAGTTTTATACAAATATCTTTTAAGGAAATCTTCTTGTATGTAAGTGAAATGATTCTAATACCTGTCTTAATAACATTTTGTCTTAATCGAAGAACTAAATTATAATTCTTATCTCTCTTTAAAATATCCTTGAATTCTTCTAATGATTCATTGAAAATCTTCAAATCACCTAATCTAACAGCTTTGGCAACAACTGAATAAGGTTCTAAAGATCTTTTTAAATTTTCTTCATTAAAACTGGATAATTCTGGAATTTCACCCAATAATAATTGAATGATTATATGAAGTTTTGTTGCAGACTGTAAAAACCCTAAACCTGCTTTTGTCTGTGGGGATTTTCTAATAGCTGTAATAACACAGTCGAGTGCTGATGAATAGTCCAATTGAATTGCTTGAATACGTGCTAAATAATAATAATATCTAGCAACAACAGAATTAGTAGCTTCATTAGGGAATTCAATCTTACCAACTAAATTATACGCTTGGTTAATATCATTTGTTAAAATATAATTTCTTAATAAGAGGGTAATAATGGATGCAATAGTTTCAGTGTCATGTCTTAAAGTAGCAGACCTTAACCCTGTCATTAATGAACTTCTAATTTCAACCAATTGCCCAGTCAATTCACTAGATCTTGAAATATAATACCAAATTTTCCCTTGGATATGATCTAATGTTCTTCTATTATAAGCTTGTAAAAGTGGTAAACAAACAGTTAAATTAAATTGATGGAAAGCTTTTAATTCCCCAGAATCATGTAAGTACATTTGAACTAATAAATGCATAAACATATCAATTTCTGGAATTGCATCTTGTTTGATTTCAATCTTGACAATGTCTAAATCCATTGCTGAAGATGAACTATTATTGAATGGTAAAAGAGCTGCTTCAATCCCTTTGGCGCCTTTAGAACCTTCAGGATAAACCTTACTAACTAAAGTAAGGAGATCAGAACTTGTTAAGCTTCTTCTAATAACAGCGTGCTCCTTAAAAGCCCTAACAATGTATCTTGGGTCAATTTTAACGGCTGAAAGTTCGACAAATGAAATAAGTGCAGCTAACTTCTCTTGGATATTAACCATTGGGACCTGTTCATCATTGTTAACTTCCATTTTTTTAATGTTTAAATGGGTGGCAAATAACCAAGATGAATACTTTCAAAAATTACACAAACTTTAGTTTTCTTCTTCATTTCATCTTTTCTTCAAATATTACGTAATCATGGATCAACGTCTTTATCAACAAATAGGTGCCAGACTACAACAAAATAGGCAGAGTCAATTACAAACACAGGCGGAAGTTTTTCGAGCAGCGCTTTTGTCCTTTCAAAGGGACAGAGCAAATGAAATCAATTCAAGGCCTGAATATTCAGCTATTTTCAAAGAAGTCGCATTAGCATTTGGGCTCGACCCGCTTGTTATTACACAAGATGATAATTCAGACGAATTGAGAAACCAAATGGCTTTAAAAGTTGCCGATTATTGTACAAATTCACGAAGCTTAAATGGTGGGGTTGTATCAGTTGACGATTTGGTAATTTCTATAAACAAAGAAGTGCATATAAGTGATGACACACATAGGGATTTTACACAGGAAGATGTTAAGCTGGCCTTAGATCAACTTCAAGTGTTAGGATCGGAATTGTCATTGATTAAAATAGGAAGGAAAAATTATATTAAATGTACACCTCAAGAGTTAAATGTTGATCAACAGAGAGTTATAGAAACAGCTGATATGCTTGGGTTTGTTTCTATAGGGATGCTACGTGACAATTTTCAATGGAAAATTTTCCGTTGTAAAACAGCAATTGATGAATTAGTAACTAATGGGATTCTATGGGTTGATGCTGGTGAAAGTGAATTAAAATACTGGACTACATCTTGGATTAATAAGGATTTATAGGATATTATAAGTTCCCCCTTGAGGGAAACATGTTTATAAATGGGATATATATTGGAAAGCGTAACTTATAGTTTCGTATTGACTTTCATTTTGAATAAGGAAATCTTCATTCTTATCTAAAGAATCATGATTGATATGATTCCATGTAGTGGCATCACCATAAAGCATAGCAGGTGATCTAATTTTCTGTTTACCATCAGATGGATTACATCTTTTACATTTGTATGTTTCATGTGTCTCCGAAAGTGTATGCTGGTTATACTGAAATAATTGCTTAAGATTATCACTGCTGAACAATCTTTCAACATCTTCATTTGAATCAACGACACATGATGACAATTGCATTTTAGCACTTTGTCTTTGGAAAATCTTTTCTTCAATTGTACCAGTTGAAATAAATCTGTAAATATAACAGTTTTTCTTTTGACCATCTCTCCAAACTCTAGCCAATGCTTGTTGATCAGAAGCTGGGTTCCAATCAGGATCCATTAATACAAGTCTATTGGCACCGATTAAATTAATACCACATCCACCTGCCTTGGAACTCAACAAAAACACAAATTCATAACCATCAGGATTGTTAAATGTATCCACCAATTTTTGTCTTTTGTTGATGTTAAGCGAACCATCCAATCTGAGACATCCATATTTGGATTGACGACACATTTTTTCAACTAAATCCAAGGTTTGGGTATAATTGGAAATAATGACAATTTTGTCATCAGTTTCTCTATTGATTTTATAAAGAAATCTTTCAAGCATTTGAAATTTCCCAGAATATTCTACTTGAATTTCTCTGTGACGACCATATCCCGAGTGATCATCTTCATAATCATCAGGAATTAAATGGTCACAACCTGCAATATCATTTCTCAAATCAAGTAAATTTGGATGATTGCATAACTTTTTTAATAAACCAATAGCCTTTAATGGTTGTGAGTCTAACCCTCTGAGTAATTTTTTAATATCAGGTGAGGTAATAAAATGGTTATAGATATTCTTTTGCATCTCACTTAAACCACAAAAAATAACATATTCGTATTTAACTGGCAAATATTTAGAAAGGATATCATTTGTTCTTCTAATAATAAATTTTTGAACTAATTCGGTTAATTCCTTTAATTTTGCATCACCTTTTTCACGTTCCTTATCATCAGCTAAACTATCACGACCTCTTAAAATGTCTAATTCATAATTCTTTCTAAATTCATTTCTTGTTCCTAATAACCCAGGATTCGCAAAATTTAAAAGGGAAAAATATTCAGATAAATCATTTTGAATTGGGGTACCACTTAAAATAACTCTTCTTTTACAATTGACAGAATTCAATGCTGTGAACGTTTGACTTTCACCATTTTTCAACCTATGACCTTCATCTGCTAATAACAAACCAACTTCACAATGAATTAATTTATCAACGTGTCTTCTCAAAGTGTCATAACTAATAATTAAAACCGGTGCAACAACACCCCTACCCTGTGCATCAGCCCATGTTTGAATGGCATTACCAATCCCATCACTTTTAACACTTTTACCATCAATAGCTAATGAATTGAGCGTACCCTTACCCAACCATTTATCAATTTCATTAGCCCAATTACGAACTAAACTTGATGGACAAACAACTATACATTTATCAATTGTCTTTTTACCCCTTGGTCCCTGTTTAAGTAAAGTCCACATTAAAGTTAAACATTGCAATGTTTTACCCAACCCCATTTCATCAGCCATTATACACCCCATAGCCTTTGGATGTACTAACCCTGCAGTACATCTATAAAGAAATCGGACACCTTCTCTTTGGTGAGGTCTTAAAATTTTCCCAAGATTTGGGTCAATAACAACAGGAACGTTAGGAAATTTAGCCATTGGATCTTCATTGGGATCAGTTGAAATACCTAGCATTTCATTTAAACTGATATTTGTTGGTAATCTAAACCTTGAAGGCCTTTGAATAATTTCAAGTTCAGGTTCTTCTATTATACCAGCCTTTGCCTTCCTTTCAGCATCAGCCTTAGCAAGTGCTTCCTCCTCTTCAGCTTTTAATTCAGGAATTACATCAATGGTAGGATCATACAACACAATTGCCTGTTCATCAAATGGATCATATAAGGGTCTAGGAGGAAAAAATATTTTCTTTCTGTTCCCTAAAGGAGGAGGTGGTTTTCTACCATATTCATTACCCAAGTCATTAATAGGAATGACAAATTTAGATTGTAACTTGAATTGGTTATGCCCAACTGATTGTAATGCATGCCTTGGGTTTAAAGCATTAAGTTTCTTTTTCCCACTTTGACCATAAGTAGCATCTTTATTTTCTTTGTCACTATCAATTACCCCCTCAGCATATGTCTTAGGACCTTTTCTTCTGGCAGCTCTCACTTCTTTATCCCTAGCTGATTTAGCAAAAGGCGGAACAAAAGGCGTAGCAAAAACAGATGGATCAGTATGAACCCGGCGTCTTTTTAACGTGGGATTAATCCCAGCACCACTAAGAGACTCTTTATCTGTTAGGTACTTTGGCTCACTCGGCCTGGCTTTGTACCTGTTGAAGTCCTTGGCCATAATATTGGAAATAACAGAGATGATAGAACGCGTCTTAAAATCTCACATAAACAGAAAAAAATATGCTCAGGACAACAAATGATTTTCCCAAAAAATGTGTGAAAATCTACTAATTCACTGCTGTTTTTTTAAAACAATCAAAAAGAATTAATACTTTTATAATAATATACAAATGAATATCAGAATAGCTTATAACAAACAAATAAACTAATATACGATAATGGACTCTAAAATAATCACAAATGTGATAACCACAGACCAAAGACCTAAAAGAATGAAGCCTAATCTAGAGTTTGTCTTCCATCCAATAAAAGGAATCATAAAAAGAAACACAACAAAGAGACTCATTACTAAAGAAACACCAACGATAGTAACTGAACCAGTCATTGGAATATCAATGTCATTTTTCCCACTTATAAGCCCAGTAAGCCCCAAACCTAATAAAATGTTCAACATTGGGCCACCAATACAAGCAGCCAATGCCATTAATGGGTACCCCATACGTGAAATGATAATACATGAAATCAAATCACCCATGGAATTCCCCATGGCAAATATAGTTAATCCAAGAAGTGATGATCTAAGCTTAGTGATGACTGACAATAGTTCAATAATATTAATCACTTGACTAGCTAATAATGACATCCAACAAATAGACGTGAAAAAACCCTGTAGCGTGATCCCAGACGTAACAAGAATATTTGGCTGTGGTGATTTAGCCATATGATAATAAAACCCATAAGTAGCAGTTTCTAATGCCATAAAAAGAACAAATCCTGAAAAACTAAATGGTAGAAACACATAAGAAATTATCAATGGTGAAACCATTAAAGAAATGAGCAATTGTGTCAATCTTTGAATCCCTGGTTTATTACCATCTTCAAATTCATCTTCTTTAAGCCCGGGTATTGAATAATTAAACAAAAGATGAAAAGGAATAGTAAAATAATGGAAAAATGTACTTAATAATGTTGGATCTGGCAGCTCAACTTGAACAGGTAAATCGCCGTGGATAACTTCAACATCATCATTTGGTAAATCATGGACTATTGGCATATCATTAAGAGTCAACCTGATTTTCCTCTGTTGGTTCAAACTACCTATTATAGTAGCCAATTCTAATGATTTGAAAACCATTGGATTGAAAGTGTAACTGTCTTCCAACTCAACATTTTCGTCATATTGAAGATCTAGTGGGTTTTCATCATTAAACATGTTTCTAATCCTATTGGTAACTCTAAATTTGTTCAACTTTTGGTCCATATACCATTGCCATACAAGAATAGTAATCACATATAAAACATACAAGCAAACCATGAACCACATCTCTTTTCTAGTTAAAACATCATCATTTAATGAAACTAGTAAAACAATCATTGCAAAGATGAAGAAAGAAACGTCTCTGATAAACATGGCCTTGCTATTAAAAGTAACCAATTGTGTTTCCTCATCCGTTTGAGTGCCATCGTCGTTACTACCATTTTCTATTATACTGAAAGGTGACAGAATGAAGACTATCCCTAACACAATGCAATTGATAAAAAAGGCAGCACCTAATAATTCCCCAATCGCAATGGCAGCGTTTCCCCTAACTAAGGAAGTATAAGTAGAAACAATATCAGCGGAACCGTTACCAAAAGCCATCAATGTCAACCCAGCTAGAGTGGAAGGAATAGCAAGCAATTTAGCCAATACACTCAAGTTGGGCACTAAACCCTCACTGGCAACCACACCCATACATGTGAACATCATAATCAACATCACACCGAAAGACGGAAGCACAATAAAATGTCTTATAGAAACAGAGGTTGTACAGTAATACCATCGAAAAGCGTCTAACACGCCACCTGAAAAACAGTGCTCAGACACAAAAAGACACTGCTCTGCAATTGGCACCAATTCGACACTGGGACATTGCAGTGAAGCCATTTTTAGGGGGGTTCAAAATTCAATGGTAAATATGTACTTGTAAAATAAAGGACACGATAATTTTGTTATTTAAAGGATGCTTTAAGAAACGGGTCTAAACACAGCTCAACCAGATATAACACTTAAAAATTCATTACTTTAATAAAAATACCAATTGAGTGTATCTTTATATAAAATCGACATATCACCACTAGTGATACATATATTGAAAAGTTAAATATTTACAAGTAAGATCGATAACACGATTATTGTACTTTCTTCTTCTTATCTGAATGTCTGCATTTTCTAATTTTGCCACACGACGCGTTGCAGTGGAAAGTACCAACGGGCCAATGAAGCTAGGAAGGCTTGTGTGCGACCGTGTGGGCAATCTGACTGAGAACAACACTGCCAGAAGAGTTAGATTGCACGGAATCAACTTTGCCTCAAATGCCAAACTGCCTTCTAAGCCTGTTCAGCCAACCTATTTGAAGCCTGATATGTGTGGATTATACGAAGAAGCAGACCATGTTTCTTTTGTAGGACGCCCATTCCCTTTAAACGAAGCATATGAACATATCACAAGGATCAAACAATGTGGCTTTAATACTATTAGGTTTGTCTTTACGTGGGAGGCAATTGAACACGAAGGCCCTGGGATTTTTGATTTAGAGTACGCCAACTATGTTGTTGAGGTGTTGAAAGTTGTGGATGAAGTTGGAGGTATTTACGTTTTTATGGATCCTCATCAAGATGTTTGGTCCAGATTTACCGGGGGCTCGGGAGCACCTTTATGGACGCTTTATGCTGCAGGGTTGAACCCAGTCCATTTTAAAAATACCCTAGCTGCTAGAATCCACTATGACAGTACTAAACCGGAGAATTTTACCAAGATGGTCTGGGCTACTAATTATTACAGATTAGCATCAGAATTAATGTTCACCATGTTTTTCAACGGGAAATTATTTTTCCCTAAATGTATTATTAATGGAGTCAACATTCAAGATTATTTACAATCACATTTTAATGATTCGGTTGCATTTCTGGTTAGTCATATAAAAAGTCGAATTCCCAAAGTTTTTGACACTTGTTTCTTAGGAGTGGAATCAATGAATGAACCAAACTCTGGAATGTACGGTTATGTCGATTTAAACTATTCTCCCGAAGATTTAGAGTTGAAATTAGACGAAATTCCAACTCCTATTCAATCCTTAAGATTAGGTATGGGTATAGCACAAAATATTGAAAAGTTCCATTTAACTATTTTTGGGCCAAAGAAAAAGGGAAATGTTTTATGGGAACCAAAGGGAAAGAAAGTTTGGATAGAAACAAATGAAATGGATCTCCATTATGGGTTTGAAAGGGGTCCAGAATGGAAATTAGGTGAATGTATTTTTGCTCAGCATGGCATTTGGGATCCACATAGTGGGGAATTGTTAAAACGGGATTATTTTAAAGTAAACCCACAAACGGGTGAGATGTTAAACCAAATTACATTTAACGAGGGTCCGTTTTTAGAATTTTGGTCTGAATTTAAGCGAAAAATGAGATCCATTGACGAATCAATGTTTTTAATCATGCAACCACCCGTTTTCAGCATCCCCCCACGCATTAAAAATACATCTCACATTGATGATAAGACTATTATTGCATTGCATTATTATGATGGGATGTCTTTGATGTTCAAGACTTGGAATAAATTTATGAATGTTGATACGTTGGGGATTGTTAGGGGTAGGTATCTCAATCCAGTATTTAGTATTGTTTTAGGTGAAAATAACATTAGGAAATTGATTACTAGACAATTGAAAGAAATGAAACAGGAAACTAATGAGATGGTTGGTAAAAATATCCCAATTATTTTTACTGAAACCGGGATGCCTTATGATATGGATAACAAAAAGGCCTTTAGTTCAAGAAATTTTAAATCACAAGAATCTGCAAATGATGCTATTTTTTCAGCACTGGAGCAGAACAATTTGAATTTCACTTATTGGAACTACAATCCTGATAATAACCATGAATGGGGTGATGATTGGAATTTAGAAGATTTCTCAATTTGGTCTCATGATGATTTAGAAAAGTTCAATTATACAGAGGGGTCATGCTATTACGATTGGTTATCTAAGAATGGAGAGGAAAGTTCTGGCAGTGGTAATCACCCAAAGGAGGAAACCACAACACCAGAAGTATTTGACAGTGATAACTTTTCAATAAATATGCTTTCAGGGATCAGATGCCCAAGAGCCGTTATTAGACCTTATATTGCACTTTGTAATGGGGTTGTCAAGCATTTTGAATTTGACATTAACAAGGGAGGTATGAAAGTGGAAATCATCAATTATAAATCTAGCCATGATGAGCACTCACAACTGATTAATAGTGATGAGGATGACTTGAACACCGAGGAAAGTATTCTTCCAACAATTATAATGATTCCAGAAACGCATTATCCAGAAAATTCATTTCAAATTGAAGTTAGTACCGGTGATGTCATAGTAAAAAACAATGGGATTAACCAATGGGTTGAATGGAGATACGTTAGAACGCAATCAGTTATAACTATTGAAATATGCCCAGTTAAATATTACGAAAATGGTCAAGATGGAGGAAGTGACGTTGGTTCAATCAGAAGTGGTTTAAAAGCATTGGCCTGTGGTTACCTTTAATAATTATTATTTTGAGCGTATTGTTAAAACACTTGGTAAACCATGGGCTAGTTGCTCTGTCATTGCAACCGTCAAAATTGACATTCATTCAATCGATTATGGATTTAATCAGAGTATGAAGTTAAACAATAAAAAAATATATCTGATATGAGTATATAACTAAGTATAACAATATATAAGCTAAGATGCTAAAGTATCCTAGTTTTTAAGTATCTAATCGAATTCATTAAGGTAAGCTTCTGCGACGAATCTTGCTCTTGCATTGAGAAACAATTTCATTTCTGAAATTTCCTTGTCGACGTCTTCCATGAATTCAATGATGAAATCAACAAGCTTATGCTTCATCATAGTTTCCTCATGGTAGTTTGTAAGAAGGAACGAGATGTCATAACCTTCAATTGGCTCCCTTCTTAATATGAGAAAGTTTTCAGCTCTTTTGGTGAGGAAACCAGTGAACTTGTCGACCAAAATAGACTCGATTTCATCGGACTGTTTGATACAAATGCTAACACGCACAGAGTTAAACGATGGCTCAATCAAAACACGTTCAGCTTCGTTTCTGCAAATGTGGATGGGTTCGAGGAGAATTTCGCCAGTACGCCTGCTTTCGATCTCGGGGTAATTGTGTCTCTCAGCAATCTGCGAGGAAAAGTTGCCCAAACAAAGAGAAGCGTTCAGTGAGTGGCGCACAGCAGTCAAATAAGGCTTTAACGATTGTGACATTAATGGATGATAATAACAAGATTACCTTTGGAAATATTATTTCGTTTTAGATGGTCTTTCCTTTAAAGAAAAATGGGTTGGGAGCGAATTATCCATGAAGAGAGTGGTTTACCCTACTATTATGACACAGAAACAGAAGCTACACAATGGGAATTTCCACAGTCGGTTTTAGACGACGCTCTTGACGTTATTGGTTGGGCTAGCGTGGTTTCAGATGAAGGTGAGCGGTACTTTTATTCTAAAGAGACACAGGAAACGTCGTGGGACATCCCCAACGATGTTATGGAGCCTATTAGAAAATTACTGGGTGATGGTGTTACTTTAAACGAGGTAAGTGGCGATTCCACTGAGAAAGAAGAACCAAAAGAAGCTCAAATGGAAGTTGATGTAAACACAGTAGAAAACAAAGCACAAGTGACTTCAAGTGATGTATTAAACCTCTACGATACACTAGTAAATATGAAAAAAGCAGATGAGAAGAAGACGACGACATTGAATAGCAGAGATGAATTAAGAAAAGAAATGTTTGCATTATTCGATGAGTATAAAGTTGATAAATCATGGTCGTTTTTTAGAGTCATTCATGAACTCAGTAAAGATCCACGATATTGGATGGTCAAAAAACCTTTAGAGAGACGTGAATATTTTGAAGAATATCTTAGTAAACAGGCTGATGAAGAATTTGCTAAAAGTTCAGCTAAAAGTTCACAATTGAAGGGAAAATTTCTGGAATTGTTGAAAAATCAAGATGTTAAATACTATTCACAGTGGCAAACAGTTTCACAAAAACTTATTGGCGCTGAAATTTATGAGGAAATCCCATTGAATTTCAAAATTGATTTTTTCAATGAATATGTATCTGTGTTGGTAAAGGCTCACGAACAAGAAATTTCCAATAAAAGAAACCAGGAGTTGAAAAATATTGAACAATATTTAGTAGACACCATTTCGATTGACATGGAGTTTAAAAAGGTTCTACCTAGCATCCAGGAGAAATTTCCAAATCTTAGCCAAATTGACATATTGATGAAATTTGAAAAGGCCATGGATGACAAAGAAGAAGAAATGAGGCAGAAATACGAAGAAAACGAAAAATTGAATTATACCCAAGATAGAATAGCTAGAGATGCTTTTAAAGAAATGTTGAAAACATGTGAAGTTTCATGTCAAATGAAATGGGTTGATTTTCTAAATCAAACAAGAAACAAACCTGAATTTATAGAATTATGTGGGCACCATGGATCATCGGTGATTGATTTTTACTGGGATATTATTGATGCAGAGTATGTCAAACTTAATCAAAAACGAGAAATTATCGTCAAGGACATGGCTAAGAGAAATATGGCTATTGGGGAATTGTCGTTAGAGCAGTTTTCTTCCATTGGAAAGTCCGCTAGTGGTGCTAGTGATATCGAGCTGCAAACACTATACACCCAAATGAAAGCTGCCAATACTCCAATAGCCGCCAAGAGGCATCTTGTTGAACCATTAGCTAATAATAAAAGGTCAAGACATTGATGACTACTACTGTTATATGAGAAATATGTATATATGTAGATAAACGTGTGTAGAACCATTGCCCAAGCGACTTAAAAAGCAAGTTAACACCCACTAAACAATCAAATCATGATCAGGTCTCGAACAAAGCAGAAATTGTGAGGAACCCAATCATGGCGTATTTGAAATAGACATTTTCAGTCACAAAGATGGTGACATACCCCAACTTTGGAATGTAACCTTTAACACTACCGATTATATCTTTACTTCTATCAAGGTAGGTCTTACCATAACCGTAAAGAGACAGATCGTCGACCTGGTTATTATCACCCTTGGTTAAAAGCTGCTGGGACCCATCGACAACGTGTTCTCTGACAATTCTATGCACAATCGGAATATCTCTACCTTCAACATTGTACACTACCACATCACCAATATTGAGATACTTCTCCCTGTTCCAGAGGAAGAGAATGTCACCTCTTTGGAAAGCTGGCTCCATGGACCCAGAAAGCACGACGACAAGCGGGGAAGACGAGCCAGTGACCACACCAATACCCTTCCAGAGGGCAAAGGCAGAGGCCATGACCATGGCCATCATCAAAAGCGACTTGAGCTGTTGTCTAATTGAACGGAAATTCATTGTATAGAAACGCGTGGTTGAATAAAGAATAATGTTGATCTTTATTTGATTTTCTTTGTTCAGTTGAAATATCTCCCCCAAAATCGCCCCTCGTATCCATAATGTCTTCACGGTATGTATCAAATGGTAGTACAGACATAAGGAAACTTAATGATCCTAATTATAATTGGGTAAACGCTCACAAAGTGCCATTTTTCAGAATGTTAACAACAACTGCATCAACAAATACTAACACCAACTTCAGATACTCAGCTAGAAACAGAGAAAGGCAGAACCTCTTTGGAGATGCTGGGAGCCCCAGCCTAGCCCCAGCCCCAGCACCAGTCAGTGCATACGACCGTGTACAATACTCAGCTTCGGCACAAGAGCTCGCCCAGTTGGAATCACAGGCTGAAGAAACAATGGGCACAATGTCTGCTAAGATAGGGACACTACGTGATCTATCTGTTGCCATGGGTGAAGAAATCAACAAATCACGCGATAACTTACTGTACTTGGGTCAGGATATGGGTTTGACGCGTGAGAGAATTAAATTGAACGTAAACAGAATGAAATTGTTTGCTGAAAAAAGTGGTGTTTCCTGGAAAGTTTGGCTTATATTTTTAACTTTGGTTTCCTGGTTTTTTTTCTACACTTGGCTTTTCTAATTAACTAATCAATCCCCCATAGAATATGTACTCATTTCTAGACTCACTATAAACGGATCTAATTTTTTTTATTTTTTTTTATTTGAAATCTTATCAAATGAGTGAAATTTCATGCACATAAAGTAAATCAGTTTACAGCGATATCCTGTTGGGCTGTGTTTACGTTTAAAGACTGCGAATTGAATACTTTTTTAACCAATTAACAATTATATCTCTTCTTTCCATTGGAACACTTTAATTATGTCCTCTCGTATTTATACACATAATATGAACAGCACCAGAACACCAGTTGGAAGAACCAGATCTGGATCGTTCGTATTGGATCCGTTGTTTTTACATTTAAAAATAACAGAGTCTAATGATGTTCCAGTTTTTATGCAGGCTTCCCAAGTCAGTGCCAATGGAACCGTGAACGATCATATTTGGACATTCAACGCACTTTCACCAGATTTGCAATTCGGTTATCAGGTTTATAAAACAAGACAATTGATGTATGAAATGGATGTTATGGATCCCGAAGTTGTTTACAAAAAAGGGAAAAGAGCAAGATTTATGGAAAGGGCAACTTCATTCCTTTATACTTGTACTTCTTCTGCAAGTTTTGGGAAATGGTTTCAATCTTCCAGTACCTCTGTGAATAGCTACAGCACTGGATTGAAAAAAAAAGACAGCAAAAAGGATACAGACACAATTGAATACACTGTAAATTTGGATTAAGATAGTCAGATCAATATCCCCATGGGTGAATTATGATCTGATGGTAGTGTTTCATTTTATGCCAAGCATTTTTATGCTCAGCAGCGTTTATATAACTTGAGTGTTATTTTTTTTTTTGTATTCTGGAAACATACTTGTGAATTTTACAGAACAGAACAGAACAGTATAAAAATAAGGGTAAGTGTACTGATCCGCATACTCTGGATCAATATTTCAATATTTTTTTTAACTGAAAATGCGTTTCTTGAAAAAAGTGTCCAACAAGATCCCTGATCCACCAATATACGATGGATATTTAAAGAAAAAAACAAGTAATGACTCTATTAACAACAGCAGGTTTTCAAAGTTAAAAAAACTCAAACCTATTACAACTTTGACAAATTTACCTGTTGTTCAAAAATCAAAGAAATTCATTCGTTCCACCAAGCCAAGTCCTGATCCGTATTTTGATGCTCTGCATTATTTCCAACAATCATTTCAGTTAATTGAAAATATTACACCACATCCAGTTACCAATAGATACGATATATCATTTCCTCACTCAACAGATCAAATGACAGCATCATCACTTTTTCATACGCATCATCTCAACTCGCCTATCGAGACCTCACCTCCCACATCAGCAAATGGATCTGTCTTGAATTCCATAACAGAAGTGGAAGAATTGGAGGATATTTACAGTATTGTTACTATGGATGATACCTTCACAGAACGTGGAAATAACACTGAGAGTACTCAAGAATCATCAATTTATGATAGCATCCACAGTGAGTCCACCCAATCATCAATCCAACCTTCAATGAATCCTTACATGTTAAATGAACTTTCAATCAACTCCAATGAAAGTTTAATTGAAATAACAGATGAAGAAATCAACCATAATATGGTCCTCATGAACAGACAAATGCAAGTTTTTGAAACATTTATCAGTTTAAGACAATATTCCAATGAAAGAAGGGAAGAAATGTGGATTCGTTGGAACAGTGGTCTATTCAATCCCAAGATCATTGACACTTTGTTTAAGATTATGATTGATAATAGAGAGCGTAAAGTGAAGATGGATAAAATTGCAGCATTAAAAGCAACCAATGTTTCAAAGGAAAGCCCAAATTATGATGATAATAAAAACACTGAAAAAAATTAGTAATAAAAACTGAAACGGGGTACAATTGATCACTTAAGGGTGTTTGATTCAAATGAACGAACTTCGTCTAGGTTTTAACTATATAATATTCAATCCCTTTGTACATTAAATTTTTTATATTGATCAATTGAATCACTTTTTGCAACCATTTTATTTTTCTAAGGATATCAATGGAAATAGAAAATACCACTTCAAAAGTACTATCAAACACTCAAAAAGCAGATATATCACCCACTGATCTTAAATCAATTAGTGAATCCAAATCGCAGAAAAACAGCATACTAGCAAACGCGTCAATTTTAGAATGCTCATTTTCTCAACTTCTTTATGAACTATTTAACAAAACTGACAACATAACTGAGATGAAGCAACTGGAACTAAACAAAGACATTGCATTACTGATAGTGTCTATTCATAACGGGTTGAACAACAGCGGTATTAGGTTTCAAGGGAGTTTTGAATCACCTATGGGGATCACCCTACAAAGAGCACTTTTTTACATGGAAAATCGATGTGTCATAAGGTACAGATATCATAAACATTCAACTATGGCTGTTTCTCATGGTAAGAACATATACACTATTGTTAAGGGTATTAAAAATTCATTCTCTAGATTGTGCTCACACTGTGGGGAATACCCACAAACGGTATTTTTCTGTCCTCATATTTTAGCAATTCATCTAATTTCTATCCACAAACTAAACTTTCTCATTACAGACAAGGTTCTCACTCTGGAACAGTACGCTAAATTTGGTGTTTAAAATTGATTTGTACCATTATGCTTTGCCGAGCTCTTTTATAATTGCATCAATAGAAATTTTTCACTTTTACTTTCGCTTTCACCAAAATCTCTCTTTGCTACTTCAACTTCCCATTTGATGGCGAACCCCACTGTCTCCACTTCCCTTGAGTGGGATTTCCCAATATTCATTAATGCGAACAAGGATCAATTTGATTTATTAAACGCCGACGCTCCACAGCAATCATTGAAATACCCATCGAACGAGGATATCACCAAGTCACTTTTAGAAAACTTCAACGTTAAATTATCCTCTGTTACAAATGGCGATACTCTCATTTCTACCAAATCTAACCAACAAACACAAAATACCCCCTCTTGGGCCTCCATTGTTTCCCAGCAAAAAAACCAACCTAATCAAAGAGAATCTTCACAAATCAGTTTTGCCAGTGCCGCTGGTTCTTCGACATCTCCTGCACCTTCTAGTATAGCTAAGACATCTACTCCTGCTTCATCATCATCTTCTACTATATCTTCAACAACTGCTACACCAGAACTCATTTCCAAGCAAGCCAAGGGTAAGGAACCATCCCAACCACAAAAGACGAAACCAAAAAGAAAAACCCAACAATTGAACGTTGTTTCATTATTAAAAGACCAACCAAAGAGTGGTTCACCATTGGGCATAATATTATTAAGAATTATGTTTGATCAAGCATTCTTGAACAAAGAAATTCAAAACAACAAATCCGAGTTAGTCATCCCTCATGGTTTGAGTAACTCTGGTAATATCTGTTACATGAATTCTATTTTACAATTCTTATTCTCATGTCAAGCTTTCTCTCAAATGCTGAACTTAATTAGAAAATATGCTGCTCCAACATTGATGAACAGTCAAACCCCAATTTTGGACGCTTTGTTATTATTACATGAATCATTCAAGAAAAAATCCGATGATAGCTCTGTTAACATTATCGATCCAATTCCATTCTACAAATTGATTGCTAGTTTACCAAGATTCTCGCATTTACAATGGGGTAGACAAGAAGATGCCGAAGAATTCCTTGGTCATCTGTTAGATGAATTACATGAAGAGTTTATTAAAGAAATTTCTAAAATGCCAACTGAAAAGGTTAAGGAATTTTCAGACAATTTCATAAATGCTGAAGATGGTAAGCGTGTTATCAAAGCCGTTGAATTTATTAAAGATGAAAATAACCAAACTACCAATGCTTCCAATGATAATGATTGGAAAGAAATGGGTCCAGGTAAGAAACCATCTGAAAAGAGAACTGTTGAAGTGAAATATTCACCAATTGTTACTTTATTCGGTGGTCAATTCAAATCTGTTTTAAAATTATCAAGTAAAAAATCATCTATTACGATGGATCCATTTATGCAAGTCCAATTAGACATTGATGATCCAGAAATTAACGATTTGAATACTGCTTTCAAGAGATTTTCCAAAGAAGAAGAAATTAACATGGGCAAAACTAACGCTAAGAAACAAAACTTTATTGATAAAGTTCCTAATGTTTTAATTATCCATTTAAAACGTTTTTCCTTTGTTACATATGAAGCTGAAGATGACGATGAAGGATCGTTTTATGAAGTTCCTACCAAGGGTAAAAAGAAAACAGCTAATTCTAAACAAGCTCCTGTGTCAACAAAAGCTAAGAAATTCGATTGTAGAATTGAGAAGATTACTAAATTCATTTCTTATGATCATGAATTAACACTACCAAAAGAATGCGTTTCACGTGACATAGTTGAACCTCCAACTTATGAATTGGTTGGTGTTGTGTATCACCATGGTAGAGACACTGAAAATGGTCATTATACAATTGAAGCAATCAATGCTAATGATCAATGGATAAAGATTGACGATACTAGTATCGTTCCACTTACAGCTGATGATGCCATTAGCGATAAGAGTAATCTCAGTAAGACTGCATACATCTTGATGTACAAGAAGGTATAATGTTGATATATGTGTATTTTAGTTTTGTAGATTTGTGTTTAACCTGGTTTAATAAGTGTGAAAATAGCTCAGCAAAGTGAAAAAAAATAATAAAATTTTTTTTTTTTTTATTATTACAAAAAAAACTCTTTTACATTTAATTGTAAGCTATTTCATTTTATCTTGGTAAAAAAAATGGACGATTTATTCGATGTTTTCGATGAAGCTCCATTGAAAGCATCCACTTTAGTGAATAGCGTTCAAGAACCAGTTAAGGATGAAAACAAAAGAAAAAAGATCCAAAAAGAAGATGAACAATCTAATGTTACAGTTAAAAAATCCAAACCTTCAAATGATACCAGAGGTAACAAGAAACTCATTGATGTTAAAAAGGACGATAAGAAGTTTGTACCAATTGTTGCAGATGATTTAGAAATTGAAGCATCAACTGAAGTTACTGAAAGTGCAGGTTTAGTTGAAAAATCTAAAGAAGAAGTTTCAGGTAAATTACAAATTAAACATCAAGTTAGACATCAAGTCGCTTTACCACCTGATTATACTTACATTCCTATTGGTCAACATAAACGTCAACAAGAAGCACGTGTTTACCCCTTCAATTTAGATCCTTTCCAAGACACTGCTATTTCTTGTATTGATAGAGATGAATCAGTGTTAGTTTCTGCTCACACATCTGCAGGTAAGACTGTTGTTGCTGAATACGCAATTGCTCAATGTTTAAAAAATTCTCAAAGAGTTATTTACACATCTCCAATTAAAGCCCTTTCAAATCAAAAATATCGTGAACTTCAAGCTGAATTTGGTGACGTTGGTTTAATGACTGGTGATGTTACCATTAATCCAGATGCTGGGTGTTTAGTTATGACTACTGAAATTTTAAGATCTATGCTTTATAGAGGTTCAGAAGTTATGAGAGAAGTTGGTTGGGTCATTTTTGATGAAGTCCATTATATGAGAGATAAGAGTAGAGGTGTTGTGTGGGAAGAAACTATTATTCTTTTACCAGATAATGTTCATCATGTCTTTTTATCTGCAACTATTCCAAATGCCATGGAATTCGCTGAATGGGTTTGTAAAATCCATAACCAACCTTGTCATATTGTTTATACTGATTTCAGACCAACACCATTACAACATTATTTATTCCCATCAGGAGGTGATGGTATCCATTTAGTTGTAGATGAAAAGGGATCATTCAGAGAAGAAAATTTCCAAAAGGCTATGGTTTCCATTGGTAACACCCAAGGTGATGATCCAGGATCAATTGATTCCAAGAAGGGTAAAACTTGGAAGGGTGGTGTTAAAGATGGTCAATCTGACATTTACAAGATCGTTAAAATGATTTGGGTTAAGAAATATAACCCTGTTATTGTCTTTTCATTCTCTAAGAGAGATTGTGAAACTTTAGCTATGAAAATGTCTAAATTAGATTTTAACACCGATGAGGAAAGAGAAATGTTAACTAAGATTTTTGATAATGCCATCCAAATGTTACCAGAAGATGATAGAGAATTACCACAAATTAAACATATTTTACCATTGTTAAAGAGAGGTATTGGTATTCACCATTCAGGATTATTGCCAATTTTAAAGGAAATTATTGAAATTCTTTTCCAAGAAGGTTTCCTTAAGGTTTTATTTGCCACTGAAACTTTTTCTATTGGGTTAAATATGCCAGCAAAAACCGTTGTTTTTACATCTGTTAGAAAGTGGGATGGTGTTGGATTTAGATGGGTTTCCGGTGGTGAATATATTCAAATGTCTGGTAGAGCTGGTCGTAGAGGTTTAGATGATAGAGGTATTGTTATCATGATGATTGATGAAAAAATGGAGCCACAAGTTGCTAAGGGTATGGTTAAAGGTGTTGCTGATAGATTAGATTCTGCTTTCCATTTAGGTTACAATATGATTTTGAACTTGTTAAGAGTTGAAGGTATTTCACCTGAGTTCATGCTTTCATCATCATTCTTTCATTTCCAAAATACCATTGCTGTCCCAGTTTTAGAGAAGCAAGTTGATGAAATGAAGGATCAAATTGACACTATTCAAATTGATGATTTAGAAAATGTTAAGCAATACTATGACTTGAAAAAACAATTGGATGGTTATAGAGAAGATTCAAGAAAGATTTTCACTCATCCATCTTATTGTTTACCACATTTGAAGAATGGTCGTATGATTAAGGTTAAGGTTAAGGACCAAGATTATGGATGGGGTATTGTTATCAACTATTCTAAATATAACCCAAAGAATGGGCCTGGTGGACCTGCTGAAGTTAGTGACCATGATTCTTACATTGTCAAGGTGTTTATTAATACCATGTTTGTTGATGCACCAGTTTCCCTCATCAAACCTTTTAACACTGAATTACCATTAGGTATTAGACCAGCTAAAGAAGGGGAAGAAACAACAATGACTATCATACCAATCAGTTTGAACTCTATTCAAGAAATAAGTTCATGTAGATCAATTTTACCTCAAGATATCAACAGTAAACAAGGTAAGAAGACATTGAACAAGGCTCTTAAGGAAATTGTTAGAAGACACCCTGAAGGTTTACCTAATTTAGACCCAACAACTAAAATGAAGATTCAAGACCCAGAGTTTCAAACACTTTCAAAGAAAATTTCTATTTTAGAGGATAAATTGAATACCCATCCATTATCCCAAGACAATAATTTAGGTGAAATGATTACCCAATATTCTAAAAAGGTTGAATTAGAAGACAATGTCAAATCTACAGAATTGAAAATTGCAGCTGTTCAATCTAATATTCAATTAGATGATCTTAAGAGAAGGAAACGTGTTCTTAGAAGATTAGGTTTTATCTCACAAGATGACATTGTTGAATTGAAGGGTCGTGTTGCATGTGAAATTTCAACAGGCGATGAATTATTATTAACAGAATTGATTTTCAATGGTACTTTCACTGATTTGAGTCCTGCTCAATGTAATGCACTTTTATCTTGTTTTGTTTTCCAAGAAAGATCAAAGGAAGAAAGAAAGCCAAACCCTGAATTGGATGGCCCATACAAGGCTTTAACAGAAATGGCCAAGAAAATTGCCAAGATCTCCAAGGAATGTAAATTAGAAATTGTTGAAAAGGATTATATCGAATCATTTAGATCAGAATTAATGGCTGTCGTTTACTCATGGTGTAAAGGTGCTACTTTCACTCAAATTTGTCAAATGACTGATGTTTACGAAGGTTCATTAGTTAGAACATTTAGAAGATTGGAAGAACTTATTAAACAAATTGTTGAAGCTGCCAAGACCATTGGAAACACATCTTTAGCTGAAAAGATGACAGAATGTGAAACCTTATTGCATAGAGGTATTATCTCTGCTAATTCGTTATACCTTTAGAAGCGCAAGAAAAAAGCTATTGTTTTTGTATAAAATATTTATAAAGTATTTATAACGTGAATAATATTCATTGTTAATATCACTCTTATTAGTTAATTTGTTAGTAAATAAAATGAATATGGTAACACTGCAGCAGATTTTTTTTTTCAAAATTACAAGTGATGCTTTATTTTTAACTCTCTTACTATGAATGTGAATAGTACTTAAAAGTGTAAGAGAACGTCACTAATTTACAGACGGAGGTTTTGTTGAAATTAAAATTACAGACATTTACACCCGGCATCTATCTGAAGAGATAATTTAATTGTTTCACCATTTTTGGTTATTTTTCGATAAGAACAATTTCAACTTTGATCATAAATTTGAACCAAAATGATGGTAGGTAAAAGAGAAGATGAAGAACATGGGATATATATTAGTACTAGTGTCCCTAATTGTTGCGGTCCCTGAACACTATTTTACTATCTAAACATTATGAAAATGGGTCATATGAAGCGGAAAATCATACTTATGCTAT